>QJPP01005447.1:0-58586 GCA_003996215.1 Jaltomata sinuosa
GCAGCCCGTAGCCCCTGGCCCGGATGGCAAGGTCCATGGAGGTCCCAGACCCCATACTAAAACTCAGTATCAAAACATGTCGTCCGAAAGCAAGTCCGGTATCAAGATAGAGACCCAGTCTCGAATATGCATGCCCAGACCCTGTCCAGGACTAAAGTAGTAGGAAAATGTCTCAAAAAAACCCCTCCAAGGGTGCCCGGGCATAACCGGGTCTAAACAGTAAAAAGTCATCTCAGGTGCTCGGTAGGCTAAAATCATCTCAAGAAGAAAGAAAAGTCAACTAGCACCCCGGCCCTGCCGAGTCTAGCGTTAATCGTAAAACTGGTGATTTAAAACATAATTTTACTTCCTTTTATCCAGGAATAATCACAAGTTAAATCAAACCGTTTCCAAATTATTTCCATCAAAAACAGGCCCCCTGGGCCATGCAGGATTTAGAAAATGGTGCCAATAGGCCCGAAGCCCAAACCGTAGTAAAACCTGTATAAAACCTCTTTTTATGCATAAAAAAGGTATGATCAAACACAATAGCTGCCCAGCAGCTCACAATCAACCTATCGACCCTGCACAGGCTCACAGCTACTCAGCAAGCATAACCAGCCTAGAAGGATAATTCTATGCCCGGGACTCGCGGACATTCCCAAAATCCCACCTTCTATGTTCCAGAGTCAACAAGGCCTCACAGGACCACAAGGGTAAATAAAATATATCGGCAAATACTACAAGCAACGGAGGAACAAAGTAGGCGGACACGAATAAAGCGATCGAGGTCTGTGGTACCAACCTAATAACCAACCCAAGGATGCCCATTAATACAATTTTATTCTATATATGCGGAGTCTAGGGAAAATAAATCGTAACCTACCTGTCATCCGATGACAAGCTCGAACCTCTCCGAAAAGAAGCTCCGAAACAAAATCAAACTTGAACTCGGGCTTGAATAATTTGACGTAGATAATTAACTTCCCTTTTTAATCAACGTGCAGATATGCACCTCTATGCCTAATATCTATATACCGTATAGATATGTGGAGCAAAAGGCAATAAATGCTTGCTGAAGTTATCCATGCTAATGCTGCAAGTTCCAATGATGCCACCAATTAGGTATGGTTATGGTGTCCACTCCCTCCACTTCCACGTGGAGGTAGAGGTGGCACCAAGATATTCATTCCCCAATACGTATATATTCGGGTATTGCATAAGTTCGTAGTATAATAAATATAATTTTTGAATATACCATAATCATTAGAAAATTATTTTGAATAAAACCTACTATATTATAATAATAAATTTCAACATAACTAAATTTACTATCTCCGTTAAAATATTACAATGTATAAAAACCTTATAAAATAAATACATATACAATTATAACGTATCAAAAATATTTTCCATAAACCTTTAAAATATTTTGAAAAG
Source organism: Jaltomata sinuosa (assembly GCA_003996215.1). Classification (NCBI taxonomy): domain Eukaryota; kingdom Viridiplantae; phylum Streptophyta; class Magnoliopsida; order Solanales; family Solanaceae; genus Jaltomata; species Jaltomata sinuosa. The sequence continues at coordinate 1,420 of QJPP01005447.1, forward strand.
GTAATAATAATATAATTTTCTTCCACATTCGACTTTTAAATAAAACATTTTCAAATACGCGCGATGTTAATAAAATTCTTAAATTTAAGTTTGCAACTCACCATCGCACGATTTAGATACTAAAGAACTCTCTTGGAACCCTCCCTTATGTTTTCTCACTGTTTCGGAAATGAAATGGCGTTTTAAAACGTGAAGTTGAGGCTTAAATCGAATTTAACCCGACCCGGTTCGCAACCCATTTTCTGCCAGACAGTCCGCGGTAAAACAGTCATAACCTTTTACTCCAAGATCAGTTGGATATGAGGTTTTGTGTGTTGGAAACTAGACTCGTAGACCTTCGATTTGGTATTTATGGGGACTTCTAACTCCTTATATATTGAGAGAAAAGCCCTGAGACATTTTACCCAAAGTCCAGAAAATTTATTAAAGAACTTACGATAACATTTGCCGATTTGCTTGACTTCAAAACTTATAATGCGACCAAACAAATGGGCCCGACACCAAAATACCGGTACTGACGAGCCTTAAGTGACTTGGGTCCGCTACAACAAGCTCTAACGATTCAAGGAAAATGTATACGTGGAAATAACCAGAAGGGTCATTACATCATCCACTACTAAAAAGGACTTTCGTCCTCGAAAGTCAAGGTCAAGGGGGGTACCTGAAGGCTAAAATAGCTGCGGATACTGATCTCTCATATCTCTCTCGGTCTCCCAGGTAGCCTCCTCGACTGGACGGTGCCTCCACTGAACCTTAACAACTGGGATCTCTCGAGACCTCAATCTCCTGACATCTCTGGCCAAAATAGTTGTCGGCTCCTCAACAAAGGCTAAACCCTCACCCAACTGAACTGAATCCCACTGTAACACATGAGACTCTTCTGGGACATACCGACGCAACATCAAAACATGAAATACAGGATGTATAGCAAAAAACATCGGAGGCAAGGCTAACTGATAGGCAACGCTACCAACCCTCTAAAGAATCTCAAACGGCCCAATGTACCTGGGGCTAAGTTTGCCCCGCCTACCAAATCTCATCACGCCCTTCATGGGCAATACACGGAGAAATACCAAGTCACCGACACTAAACTCCAAGGCACGAAGCCTACGATCAGCATAACTCTTCTGCCTGCTCTGATCTGCCCGAAGTCTGTCCTGAATCACTCGGACTCGGTCTAAGGAATCTCGAAGCAAATCTGTGCTCTGTGGCCTAGAATCAAAACTATCAAACCAACCTACCGGTGATCTGCAACGCCTGCCATACAAAGCCTCAAAAGGTGCCATGCCAATACTCGAATGGAAGCTGTTATTATAAGCAAACTCTGCCAAGGGAACAAACTGATCCCAAGAACCTCCAAAGTCAAGAATACAGGCCCGAAGCATGTCCTCCAGAATCTGAGTGGTCCTCTCAGACTGGCCATCTGTCTGAGGTTGGAAAGCGGTACTAACCTCTGTACCCAAATCTCGCTGAGTAGCCCTCCAGAACTGAGATGTGAACTGAGTGCCGCGGTCTTAAATAATAGAAGCTGGGACCCCATGCAACCGAACAATCTCACGAAGGTAGATCTCAGCTAACCTCTCTGCGCCATAAGAAGTCTGAACTGGCAAGAAATGTGCTGACTTAGTCAGCCTATCAACAATCACCCATATGGAATCAAACCCATGAGAAGTACGAGGCAAACCAACAACAAAGTCCATAGTAATCCCTTCCCACTTCCATTCAGGAATGGGAAGTCGCTGCATCAAACCACCAGGTCTCATTTGCTCGAACTTAACCTGCTGACAGTTCAAGAACCGAGATACAAACTCCGCTATATCCCGCTTCATACCACTCCACCAGTAAAGATGTCTCAAGTCTCTATACATCTTTGTTGTGCCAGGGTGAATGGAGTATCTAGTACAATGTGCCTCATGAAGTACCAACTGAATCAAATCACTAATCCTCGGAACACAAAGGCGACTATCGAACCTCAGAACCCCATCTGAATCTAGAGTAGCCCGACTGGTCCCACCCTAAACAACACGATCACGAAGGTCACACAACTGCTGATCCTCAAACTGACGGCTCTGAATCTGATCAATCAACGTAGAACGAATCTCAATACTGGCGAGAACTCTGCTAGGATCCGACAAGTCAAGCCTAACCAGACGGTTAGCCAAGGACTGGATGTCCAAGGCCAATGGTCGCTCTGAAACTGAAAGAGAAGCTAGGCTACCCATACTCACTGCCTTCCGGCTCAAGGCATCCACTACCACGTTTGCCTTGCCCGGATGATACAGAATAGTGAAGTCATAGTCCTTCAGTAACTCGACCCATCTCCTCTATCTCGAGTTCAACTCTTGCTGACTCGTGATATACTGAAGACTACGGTGATCGGTGAAGATCTCACAGTGAACTCCATATAGGTAATGCCTCCAGATCTTGAGCGCGAAAACTACTGCCGCCAACTCTAAGTCATGAGTGGGGTAGTTGCGCTCGTGAACCTTCAGCTGCCTCGACGCATATGCTATTACTCGACCCTGCTGCATCAACACACAACCAAGACCAACCCCAGAAGCATCACAATACACGGAGAAGCTCTGACCCTCAACCAGCAAAGTTAAAACTGGAGCTGAAGTCAATAAGGCCTTAAGCCTGTGGAAGCTATCCTCACACTGATCCGACCACTGAAATGGGACATCCTTCCCAGTCAGCATAGTCAAGGGTGCTGCTATGGAAGAAAATCCCTCAATGAACCGTCTGTAGTAACCTTCTAACCCAATAAAGTTGTGAACCTCAGTAACAGTAGTAGGTCTAGGCCACTCACAAACCGCTAAAATATTTCCCGGATCAACCCTAATCCCATCCGTAGACACCACGTGCCCTAGGAATGCAACTGACTCAAGCCAAAACTCGCACTTTGAGAACTTGGCATAAAGCCGATGATCTCTCAAAGTCTGGATTATAACCCTCAAGTGTTGCTCATGCTCATCTCTACTACGCGAGTATACTAAGATGTCGTCTATAAAAACGATCAGAAATGAGTCCAAATACGGGCCAAGAACCATGTGCATCAAGTTCATAAAGGTTGCGGGGGCATTATTCAACCCAAAAGACATCACCAGGAACTCATAATGGCCATAACGTGTCCTAAATGCTGTCTTAGGGATGTCCTCTGCCCTAATCCTCAACTGATGGTAGCCATACCTCAGATCAATCTTCGAAAACACGACTGAACCCTGAAACTGGTCAAACAAATCATCAATCTTCGGCATCGGATACCTATTCTTCACTGTCACCCTATTCAGCTGCCGATAATCAATACACATGCGCATCGACCCATCCTTCTTCTTCACGAAGAGAACAAGAGCACCCCACGATGACACACTAGGTCTAATAAACCCCTTAGCTAACAGATCCTGGAGCTGCTCCTTAAGATCTCTCAACTCAGCAGGAGCCATACGGTAAGGAGAAATAGAAATGGGCCCGGTGCCCGGCTCTAGCTCAATAGCGAAATCAATATCTCTCTCAGGTGGAAGGCCTGGCAGTTCGGTAGGAAACACATCAAGGAAGTCTCTAACCACAGGAATAGACTCAGGAGAAGTAGGGTCAGCACTAACATCTCGGACATATGCTAGATAAGCTAAACACCCACGGGAGATCAACTTCCTAGCTCGAAGACAAGAGATGATCCCAGATGGTGCATGGCTAACAGAACCCTGCCACACAACTGGGGATACACCGGGCACAGCTATGGTAATGGTCTTGGCATAACAATCCAAAACCACACGGTGAGGGGATAACCAGTCCATGCCCAGTATCACATCAAAATCTAGCATATCATGAATCATCAAATCACCCCAAGTCTATGAATCACCAACAGATAATATACAGGATCTCATAATCTGATCCACTACTAAAGAATCTCCTACTGGGGTTGAAACAGAAACAGGAACAGATAATGGCTCACTAGCCAACCCCAAACAAGGCACAAAGTAGGCAAATACATATGAACAAGTGGATCCAGGATCAAATAAAGCCATAGCAGACTGATGGCACACAGAAATTGTACCTGTAATCACAGCATCTGAGGCCTCTGCCTCTGGTCTCCTAGGGACCGCGTAAAACTGACGACGACCTCCACCTGCCCGACCGCCATCCCTACCACCTGCTCTGTCGCGCGGAGCACCACCTCTATATGTCATCCGATGACAAGCTCGAACCTCTCCGAAAAGAAGCTCCGAAACAAAATCAAACTTGAACTCGGGCTTGAATAATTTGGCATAGATAATTAACTTCCCTTTTTAATCAACGTGCAGATATGCACCTCTATGCCTAATATCTATATACCGTATAGATATGTGGAGCAAAAGGCAATAAATGCTTGCTGAAGTTATCCATGCTAATGCTGCAAGTTCCAATGATGCCACCAATTAGGTATGGTTATGGTGTCCACTCCCTCCACTTCCACGTGGAGGTAGAGGTGGCACCAAGATATTCATTCCCCAATACGTATATATTCGGGTATTGCATAAGTTCGTGGTAAAATAAATATAATATTTTAAATATACCATAATTCATAGAAAATTATTTCAAACAAAACCTACTATATTATAATAATAATTTCAACATAACTAAATTTACTATCTCCGTTAAAATATTACAATGTATAAAAACCTTATAAAATAAATACATATACAATTATATCGTATCAAAAATATTTTCCATAAACCTTTAAAATATTTTGAAAAGGTAATAATAATATAATTTTCTTCCACATTCGACTTTTAAATAAAACATTTTCAAATACGCGCGATGTTAATAAAATTCTTAAATTTAAGTTTGCAACTCACCATCGCACGATTTAGATACTAAAGAACTCTCTTGGAACCCTCCCTTATGTTTTCTCACTGTTTCGGAACTGAAATGGCGTTTTAAAACGTGAAGTTGAGGCTTAAATCGAGTTTAACCCGACCCGGTTCGCGACCCGGTTCGCAACCCATTTTCTGCCAGACAGTCCACGGTAAAACAGTCATAACTTTTTACTCCGAGATCAGTTGGACGTGAAGTTTTGTGCATTGGAAACTAGACTCGTAGACCTTCGATTTAGTATTTCGGGGGACTTCTAACTCTTTATATATTGAGAGAAAACCCCTGAGACATTTTACCCAAAGTCCAGAAAATTTATTAAAGAACTTACGATAACGTTTGCCGATTTGCTTGACTTCAAAACTTATAATGCGACCAAACAAATGGGCCCGACACCAAAATACCGGTACTGACGAGCCTTAGGTGACTTGGGTCAGCTACAACAAGCTCTAACGATTCAAGGAAAACGTGTACGTGGAAATAACCGGAAGGGTCATTACAGTGGGGTGCGGTTCACACCAGGCAGTGTGCACATCGCACAGCGACCGCACCCCTTAACAGATTCTTCAGCCAATGCATGAGCCTTGTGCGGTGGGAGGTGCAGACCGCACCTCGTATTATTCATGTCGCACGAGGTCTGCACCTCTCGGTAGAATCTCCATCTTGTTCAATCCTTCACACTTTAACTCCTTTTTAGCTCTTTTGGGTCTAATTCCTTATTTTACATTTTCGGACAAAAGTACATGCATTTATGTCAATAAAGTCCACAAGAACCTCTAAATCTTATCAAAATATAGCAATAATTCATGAATAAAGGCTAAATGAGTTGGTAGATTACTGACTCATCAAACCCCCAAACTTGAACTATTGCTTGTCCTCAAGCAAGATACTCACAAGATAAGGAATGAATTATGCTCTAAAACTCAATCAAGGCACCAAAGACTACTCTATTCTAAAAACTAAGAAAATAATAAACAAAAAAACTCTAACAAAAGACTCAACTATCATGCTCATCTCAATTTGAACCACCACATTATCAAGGCAATTGATCATTTCAAAACCTTTTTTTTCAGAAGGGCTTCATTTATCATTAAAAAATCAAGGGAGTTTTTCATTCAAAACAAGATACAAAGCTTCTCAAGTCATTGGCATGGACCATCAAGGTTTTCCTCAAGATTCGCCACACAACTTGTCTCATTCATTCCTCTCAATTGAAATAGAGACTTCATGTTTCAATTTGAGTGCATGATGCCACTCACCACAAGAGAGAATCTCCCTCACAATCAAGCAATTCACAAAACAAAGGGATTATAAGAGAACCAAGAAGACTCTCACTCTCTCAAGTAAGTTCAAGTGTACATATATCAAACCATAGGCTTTCCCTTCATGTAAATCGCCACTAATGTAGGGAGATAAAGCTCGAAATCATTAAGGACTTGCAGGTTACGATGTTGGCTAGGGGTAAGTTGAGGATTTCATTTGGCTCGAGTGACTACACCTCCCTAATGCTCTTTCTCATTACTTTAAACACCGCTCATGTTTTCAAATTTTTTACTTCACTTTATTTCTCCCTCTCACAACCCAAGCTTCTCCTTTTCAATCATGATCATTTATGACTCCTTATATCGCCTTCATTTGGTAGCACCCATTTTTTTCTTTTCATTTTTCTCATTGGATTAAACTTTTCAGAGCAATTTTCAATTCAAACTTAAGGTGCTACCTTGCACTTGGAGTGCATCCTTATTCTTCTCCTCATTGATCGCATACACCCCCAAACATAGGCATTTTCCTATGTTGTCTTTTCATTTCCCCCTCAAACTTAGACTTTTAGTCTACTTTTCATTTACAAGCAATTAGGGAGGACGGGTGCCAAAATAGAGGTTCCAAAACAAGTCAAGGTGTTAAACAAGGTTCCAAGGAACGGTCACAAGCTCAAAGGGGTTCACTAGGATCGATATCGAGGGAAGGCATTTGGGTGAAGTGACTATCAAAAAGGGCCTAAGATCATTTTCCAAGCTCGGTCACACCTAGAATTTTGCCTTGAATCACATTCGGGGCAAGTTTTAGATGACATATATGCACAAGAATAAAGGTAAAGCCTCACCACACAAGGCATCATGCCACAAGACTTCTTTCATTAGTCTGAAGATCAATTGGGAAAATGACTTTCGATATGTTATTTTGAGTTCATTACACACTCATTTGTGAATCGATCAAGCCAAAATGAGAGTGTGAAAGTCATGACAAGAGAATGCTTTCCTCAAAGTTTCATTTTCCCTCTCTCCTTTCTTTTTCAAAAATATCTTGCCAAGAATTTTTTTGTCGGTGGGTCCATTTCGAGACAAGCACACTAGGGACTTAAATTAAACTAAAACTTGGCATTTTCCCTTAAGAAAGTTTCCTCTCAGTCTATCATAGGGAAACACCAATCCGGTTCGACACAAAAATAAAAGAGAAGAAGAAGAAAAATAAAGAAAACATTTTGCTCCTTGGGAAAGAACCGTGGTATTAAGAAATTGGAGTTTATTGCTAAACTACTATTAACAAGGTGATTACCACACTTAAAGCACCCCCCAAACACAAATGGAGTATTGTCCTCAATGACATTAGATATAGGAAAAGATAGTACTCCCTAGGCTCACTGTGTGAAATGCACTAGGGTGGGTGTGACCGCACATCCGGTGTACAAACAAATAGAGTATTAGAACCACGAGTCTGCTTGTTGCTTGTGCCAAAAACATCTGATGCACATATGAAGGTATGCAAATCACCCCATCGATCGCATGGTGGCTTGAAATTCAAGGTAAAACTACCCATTCTCTGTTATGTAGTACGAAATTGGTGAGCGACCCGCACATTCGATGATACGACCGCACTCCAGTCGCATGCTGAGGTGCCCAACTTTGTAGTATTCTATTTTGACCATGCAACAAGTTGTGCGATGCGCACTTTTTGACGTGCGATCGCATAGTGCATCGCATGTCTTGCTCGTAGCTCTAACCTCCTTAGCTTGGTTCCTAACTATAAAGCCAACAAAAAACAACACACAAAAGAATACCAAAAAGTAAAAATATAGAAAGTAAAAATCAAGATGCTTGGGTTGCCTCCCAAGAAGCACTTGGTTTAATGTCACGGTTCGACGAAAGTACCTCTTATTCAAGGCTCGTCGAGGTAAATAGCCTCTAGGTGTGGGACTTCCTCTGGGATGCCCAAGTACTTCTTCACTCGCTGTCCATTCACCTTGAAAGTTGAACCATTCTCAACTTCAAGTTCTATTGCACTATTTGAGAATACTTGACACACTTTGAAAGGGCCTAACCATTTAGACTTTAACTTCCCCGGAAAGAGTCAAAGTCGAGAGTTGAACAAAAGGAACCAATCTCCAGGGAAGAATTCTTATTTGAGAATTTGTTGATCGTGATAATGCTTCATGTGTGCTTTATAAATGGATGCGCTTTCATATGCCCTCATTTGGAAATCATCTATCTCATTGAGGCCCTCAACTCTAACATGTGCAGCTTTTTCCCAATCTAAATTCAGACTCTTTAAAGCCCACATAGCTTTATGTTCAAGTTCTAATGGGAGATGGCAAGCCTTTCCAAAGACCATTTGATAGGGAGACATACCAATCGGGGTCTTGTAGGCCATTCGATAATCCCATAGAGCACATCTAACTTCCAAGACCAATCCATTCGATAGACGTTTACTGTCTTGGTAAGAATAGATTTTATCTCCCTATTGGATACCTCAACTTGTCCGCTCATTTATGGGTGGTAGGGAGTAGCAATTTTATGTTTGACCCCATACTTTTCAATAAGAGCGATGAATAACTTGTTACAGAAGTGTTTACCCCCATCACTAATGATGGCTCGTGGGGTGCCAAACTGTGCGAAGATGTGCTTCTTTAGAAAAGCGGTGAAACTTTTGCCTTCATTGTTAGGCAATGCCACAGCTTCAACCCACTATGAGACATAGTCCGCCACCATAAGGATGAAAGTGTTTCCATATGAACTTACAAATGGACTCATGAAATCAATCCCCCCACACGTCAAATAATTCTACTTCAAGGATTGGTGTCAATGGAAGCTCATGGCGACGAGATACGCCCCCTCTCGCGGTGACATTTGTCACATGCCCTTACCATATCATGGGCATCTTGAAAGAGAGTCGGCCAATAAAATCCATATTGTAACACTTTTGAAGCCATGCGCATACCCCCATGGTGACCACCAACGGGTGAGGAATGGCATGCCTCAAGGATAGGCATCATTTCAATTTTGGGATGCACCTCCGCATCACTCCATCAGCATAAATCTTGAATAGGTAAGGCTCATCCCAATAGTATTTCTGGACATCATGTAAGAACTTCTTTTTCTGATGTGAATTCAACCCATTCGGAAGAAAATCGCTCGGTAAAGAGTTAGCGAAATCAGTAAACCACGGAGTGAGATCATGCAAAGCAACCAAAATGCACTCGTTGGGGAATAAGTCAGTTATCTCAAGTTCCCCTACGGGTCTCCCTTCTTCTTCTAGTCTTGACAAGAGGTCAGCCACTTGATTCTCACAACCCCTCCGATCTGTTACTTCAAAATCAAATTCTTGGAGGAGTAATACCCATTGAATTAGATGCGGCTTAGCATCCTTCTTCTTCTTCTAATACCTTAGTGATGCATGATCAGTGTGCACTACAACTTTGGTTCCCAAAAGGTATACTTGAAATTTTTCAAAAGAAAAGACCACGGCCAACACCTCTTGTTCCATGACGGTGTAATTTGTTTAAGCAGTATTCAAAGTTTTGCTCGCATAGTAGATTAGGTGGAAGAGTTTCTCTCTTCGTTGACCAAGTACAGCTCCTAATGCCACACCACTAGCGTCGCACATAAGTTTGAATGGTTTTGACCAATCCAGTGCAATGATGATGGGAGTTGAAGTTAGCTTCTCTTTTAGAGAGAGGAAGGCCTTCATGCAACTACTATCAAAGTCAAATTTGGCGTCTTTTTCAAGCAACTTACACAAAGGGTAAGTTACTTTCGATAAATCTTTGATGAAGCGCCTATAGAATCCGGCATGACCAAGAAACTCCTTATCCCTTTTATAGTTTTTGGAGGGGGGATCTTGGATATAACTTCAATTTTAGCTTGGTCAACTTCAAGCCCTTTTTCAGATATTTTGTGTCCCAATACTATCCCCTCGTTCACCATAAAATGGATTTTTTCCCAATTTAACACCAAGTTTGTTTCCTCACATCGTTTAAGCACTTCCATTAAGTGTTCTAAACAATCATCAAACGCACCCCCAACTATTGAGAAGTCATCTATGAAGATATCCATTGTATCTTTGACCATATCTAAGAATATAGACATCATACACCATTGGAAAGTGGATGGGGCATTGCAAAGTCCAAAGGGCCTTCTTTTGAATGCAAAAGTTCCATAAGGGCATGTAAAGGTTGTCTTCTCTTGATACTCCGGGGATATTGAGATCTGGTTGTATCCCGAATAACCATCAAGAAAGCAATAAAAAACATGGCCAGCCAACCTATCAAGCATTTGATCCATGAACAGTAGAGAGAAGTGATCCTTCTCCATCCATGAGTTCAATTTTCAGTAGTCCATGCACACCCTCCATCCAGTCACATGTCTAAGGGATATCATCTCATCCTTTTCATTCAGCACCACAATGATTACACCTTTCTTTGGCACACATTGCACTGGGCAAACCCAAGTACTATCAGAGATAGGGAAGACCACTCCAGCATCTAACCACTTGATAATTTCTTTCTTCACCACCTCTTGCATAGGTGAGTTTAGCCTTCGTTAGTGCTCAATCGATGGGGTGATCTCCTCTTGGATATTTATCTTGTGTGTGCATATCTCTAGGGGTATGCAAATTATATTGGCAATAGTCCACCCGGTAGCACGAATGTGCTTCTTCAATACCCCTAGCAATGCTTCCACTTGTTTAGCACTCAATTTGTTGGACATGATGACCGGCAAGGTTTCATTAGCACTCAAGAACGCATACTTCAAGTGAGATGGTAACTGCTTGAGATCCAATGTAGGTGGTTCAATAATTGAAGGTTTGGATGAAGGTGTTTGCCTATTTTTCAAATCAAGATCAAGCTTCTTTGGGGGGTAGAAGTAAGAGCCCATTCCCACCAATACACAACAAATCTCATCATATTATTTTATCCCCTCACGATCATAATTTAATAACACTGCTTCCAAAGTTTTATCTATAAACCCCTCTTTCATGTGTAGATCAACACTTTCCTCAATTTTTCCAATTGCACAAGCCATTTGAAGGTCATTTGGTTGTCTCATGGACCTACACAAGTCAAACATTATTTCTTCCTTATTCAAAGAGAATTTGAATTCTCCTGAATCTATTTCATTTAAAATGCACCTGTTTTAAGACTTGGTTTCCCCAAGATAATTGTTATCTCGAAACCGCCATTACAATCTAGCACAACAAAATCCATAGAGTACACAGACTAACCCACCTTCACTAAGATATCATAGTCAATCCCCATGGGTGCTTTACCAATTGATCAACCATGAAAAGCCTCATACCTGTGACGATGGGTTGTTGAAGTTGAAATTTTCGAAAGGTGGTCATTGACATCAGATTTCCTCTTGCACTTTTTTCACACACCAGGCTTGTGGATTTATGCACTCTCAACGCATCACAAATAGTGAAAACACTCATCATTACCCCATTATTAGCCAAATTGCTCGATATTATTGCACTACTATGAGGGACATATGAATCACTCCACCATCTTTGAGATAATCTGTCGTGTACATTTCTTTTACAAACTTGGCATACTCGGGCATTTTGTTGAAAGCACTACTTGATGAGATGTTGACAATGATCCTTTCCACCATAGGGTTGAACTTTCCCACATGCTCATTTTATTTGTCTTGCACTAAATGTTGGGGAAAAGGTGGTGGACATTTAGGAAAAGCCTTGCAAACTTTGGGAACTTTGTTCTTGTGATGCGTAGGTTGGGATAACCTTTTTTTCCACGCACTTTTATTTTTGGGCTTACTCGGATTTGGCATTGCAACTTCAACAGGATCGATTGAGTCCCTTATATCTCCACTTCCTTCATGTCTTGTCATTTGTGTGGAGTCAAATTGAGAGGTGAGCCAAACCATTCTCTCTTTAAGACGTTCAATTGCGATGGATTGTGAGTGTACCATTTGGGCAAGGCTCCCAAGATCATATCTTAGCTCCTTAACAACTCCGTCAGTGGACTCTACCTTCTCCAAGACTCTCACAAGCATACTTTCAATTCTAGAGCTACTATTTTGTTCGTTCCAACCTTGATTCTCATGGTCGTGTCCGTCCACACTTCAGGGACTTCCATGGGAATCCACCTCATGGTCTGCCAAGGATGCCTCTTCCACTAGTCTCACAGCCCCAACAACACCAATGGTATTGACTATTTCAAACCAGTGATTCACTGCATTCATTGCCATAAATTCAAGAAGTGTGGTGGCGATTGATAGCTCTTTATCCCTTCGCACACCACTCTTCACTCAATCCTCAATCTCTTTAGTGGAGGTCGCACCCATTGCTCCCTCGGCTCCCCAAAAATCCAACTTATGGTCTAAAAAGGTTTCATTCTCAAGTGCACATGGGTTGAGTAAGAAGTACTGTGCATTAGTGCTTGAGGAATGTCTACCTGCAGCCAATGAACAAAAACAACAAACCAAATAAAAGAACAAACACTCTACAAAGTGATTTCAATTCACAATCAAAAAGGCTAATCAACTTAAAACCCTGGCAACAGTGCCATTTTTTGATAACGCTCAAATGTACTCTCCTAGAAGGAGGTATTGGCTATCATTAGAGCAAAACACATTTATAGTACCCGATGGGCATTGGGGTCGATCCCACAGAGAATTAGATCTTAGCCCAATCAATTGTAGAACAGACTTCACAATGAAATTAGATTGCTCAAGCAACAAATAATGAAAAAGGGGGGAATTGGGAATCTGTCACAATTCGAATTTCAAACAAAGCAATAAGTAAAAGTGCATGGTGTAAATAATAGAGAGAGGACGTCTAGGGATGTGCTTTTGACGGGTCTTGAATACGGATCAAGGTACTTGCTCAATTGTGTAGATTCCTACTAAATGATATAGGTAGCATTGGTTTTAGGCATGCTTGTTAATCTCTTGATCAAATAAACATAACCATTGTTCAGGCAAATAACCAACCAACATGCTTGGGGAGGTCACACTATTTCTAGCTTAGACCCTTAAATGGGTGTTTCCGGTGATTTGAGCTATTTCTAGCCTCAATCTAGGTGGAATCTCAAGTACCCACTAGCAATTCCACATCCAAAATTATAAACTTCTTTCTCAAGAGAGAATACAACCAAGTAAGGTATATCAATGTTTTCAACCATCAATTTTAGAGTTAAAATATGGTGAAATCACTAGACCCATATCATATTAGCAATTATAAACACAAATACGCAAGACCCATACCCTTTTATCAAATACCCATCATCTACACATCCCTATACAAGGAAACTTATCCACTCATGTTAAAGGAAGAAGAAAGTATACCCATAGGGAAATTCAATTTTCTTTTCATTAATTGTAGCAAGAATCTAATATCCAAGCTCAAATTTACAAGCCCAAGGTTGAAGATTGAGAGAATGAATTGAAACCCTCTTTCTTGACTTGGGAGAGAAACTTGCTTCAAAGGTGAAACTATTGAAAAACTATTCAGAACTATCTAAAATAGTGTCTGGATAGGGTTTAGGAACATTTCCAAAATGTCATACAAAATTGGACAAAATTTCCCTTCAGGAGATGTACGATGCGACGTTAGGTTCGCACGTCGTGCAGTGCGCGTCGCATAGCACTCTTCAGTGGTCTAGTGACTTGAGCAAACTTGGGAGCTTCATGTAAAGTGGGGTGCGGTTTGCACCAGGCAGTGTGCGTGTCACACAGCGAGCACACCCCTTAACAGATTCTTCAGCCAATGCATGAGCCTTGTGCAGTGGGAGGTGCGGACCACACCTCATGTTATGCGTGTCGCAAGAGGTCCGCACCTCTCGGCAGAATATCCATCTTATTCAATCCTTCACACTTCAACTCCTTTTTAGCTCTTTTGGGTCCAATTCCTTGTTTTTCATCTTCGGACAAAAGTACCTGCATTCATGTCAATAAAGTCCATAAGAATCTCTAAATCTTATCAAAATATAGAAATAATTCATCAGGGTCGTTTGGTAGGATGTATTAGGATAAATAATACATGTATTAAGTATGATATTATTTACTACTTTGTTTGGTAGGAATTTTGAATCTATGTATAACTAATACATCATATTCCATGGTATTACTAATATAAAGGTCTTAATATATGGGATTAATATGGACAAACACAAATAGATCCTCAAGTTCCCTTTAAACCTTTTATATTCTTTCTAAGTTATTGTTTATGTTTTTGATTTTCATGTTTTATATTTATATTAGTATTGTACCCGCATGATTCACGAAAAATATCTCCTAAAAAATTATATTTGAGGATACTCAATAAAATTTTAATTATAATCATGCCACAGATTTTTTGTTAGGTTTAAAATAATTACCGAAAATAAAATTTTCTATTGCTAAAAATATCTTCTTAATGCTTGATAAGAAGACATGTATTTCATCATTTTGCTTACATGTAGCTATGTTCTATTCGAATAAGTTTAAAATAATTACTACTAGTTATGACTCCAATTTTATATATATATATATATAACCACGCTCATTTTTTTAGCTCATTTGATTATCATTTACTATTCAAATTTTCAAAACTCTAGGAAAAGAAACTTAACCATTCAACCTACTTTAATCACCGTAGAATGTATAAGCTTAGAAAATTATCACCTACAAGAAATAATCTAAAAAAAAAAATTACCACAACTCACAAAAGATTAATTTTTATTTTAAAACGCCAATAAAAATTTGGAGCTCAATAATAAAAATTTATCAATAACTTCTTTCCGATTCATCAATATGACAATTTTCTCCAAATAATTTAAGTGAGAGTATCAAAAAAAATATTTTTCTTTTTTAAGAATGAATAATAAAGCTTTGTAAAGAAAGTACACAAAGATATAAAATATGGAGGGTGTTTTGTAAATAAATAATATCTTTTTAGAAATAGAGCAATGCATGTCTTTTGTAATACATCAAACCAAACACTGGATTAAAAATATAAGCTCAGCATAATTAATCTCAATACTACTAATCCCAGCATTACTAATCCCATGTCACGACCCGACTTCTCGTTTATGATGGCACCTACAACTCCTCAGTAGGTAAACAAATCCCCGTAGCCCGAAATGGTCAGTAATGGGCTACTGTCTAAAAAGCAAGCAAAAAAACAGGTAATATAAGCGGAAGCAAGGGTTATGCGAGAAAAAAAGTAACAACAGGAGTATAAAAGAAGCTAAACCAACCCAAGAATTGGTATCATAGTATATAAGAGCCGAAACAACATATAAGAAGTACAAACAGGATCCAAAATAATATATACATTATGTCTCCGAGTAGAAAGCCGAGCTCCGGGCACTAAGAGCTCACCCTCAGTCTGGGACGGTCCAAAATCTCCAAGCAACGAGCATCAATGAGCTAACGGCAATGGCCCACACTAGGATCTGCATCAGAAGATGTAGAGTATAGTATGAGCACCAAATGCAAAGCAAAAGGTACCCAGTAGGTATCATAGGCCGACCGGGCATATATAAGATAAAGCAATAGTAACAGGCAAAGTAGAATCAAATAGTCATAGAATCAATAAAGAAGTACACAGAAACTAGCCTAGAGGGAAGACAGTAGAATACAACATACAAGGCTAGCAGGTAGAATATATATACACAACAGGCATAGGTGAAAGTAAGAAATGACGCACCTGGGGTCCTCGCAATAACAGTATAATAAAAAGTTTAGAAGTGGTCGGTATACCGGTAACCTCAAATATAAGGGAAGGGAGAATAAGAATAAAGATAGTCATGCTCGGAAACAAGATTCAATAACCAAACTAAACATACAATTCTCAAGTCAAGAAACTAATAATATCTCAGTATCCAACCTCATATACAACCATGACAGGGGAATAATATCACAATAGGGTAACAAAGAGTCTATATACCTACAGTCCCTCGACTGCTGATAAACCAAGGAACACAAACAAGTGAAAACAAAAGCTTCCGGCCACCCATACATTCGGAGTGTACATTCAGCAAACAGCAAACAAGGGTGGAGCCTCAAACAATGAATGATATGATGCATGATGATATCTGAGTGGAACAGTAACTCTATATGTACCTCCTCCGACACCGAACGGTCCCAGCAGGTAGGTTCAATGGACGGACACTGCCCGTATACTTATACTCCACCGTATACCCCTCCTCCGACACACGCAGCCCAAAGGCCTTCTGATAAATGCTCAAATCATGCTCTCCAATTAAGAGGTCACGGCGATCGTGTAGTCAAAACAAAATTTATTATTCCCAACGAGTGTCAGGGTCATACCCAAGGGAACAATGTAGTCGTGATCAACCTAATAAAGATTCTACGCAACTTATTGAAGTTCAAATAACAAAAAGGGAAAAATATATAAAAAGGGAGGTTTTAACTACAACTAAAAGATAAAGAAAATCAAATAAAAGATAGAGTGATTAATGGCTTTCACCAAGCAAGGATAACAAGGGAGAATTGGGAGTGGGTATTCAATTCACAAGACTTGCACCCGGTTGACCCCTAGGTAGTCTTGGCTAAAGGTATGCCTAACTATCTCTCGACCAATCGAGCATATATCTCATGTATTTTCTCTTGAACTAACACGAGTAAGCAATAAACCAGCCAACTTGGGGAGGTCGTCCTATCTCTAGCTCAGAACCTTAAATGGGAGAATCCGCGATTGGAGCTATCTCTAGCCTCCAATCTAGATGGATACCCAAGTTCCCACTATTGAATCTTCCCGAATTTAGGGAAATTCTCTCTCGAGCAGTAACCCAAATCAGAAAACTAAGTCAATGTTTACAACCATTGACCATAAATTCTAGCAATGCAAGATTCAAGAGACCCAAATAATCAAACAAGAACAAATCTAGATTTAGAATCAAAAACCCAACAAGTATTATCACTAATACAAACCCAAAATCTCAAGTCAACAATCACACCAAATAAATAGCAATAAGAACAAGAGTTGAAGAATGGAATCTAAAGATTTTACAATACAAAACATCCAAATCTTCACTCCTATGGTGGTGGTTGATGAACCTTGTTCCAAAGCTTGCTCAAAAGTTGTGAAAATAGCCCAAGATATGTTTCAAGATGGCTTGGAAGAGTTTTATATGAATTGGGGTTTCCAAAAGGTGAAATTTCCATTTCTGCCCCCGCTGCTCCGCTTTCCTTCTTCGCTTTCGCGGAAGGTCGGTCGCATATGCGAAGTGTCTTTGACTGGTTGACCTTCACTTACGCAGTCAAGGGGTCGCATTTGTGGAGCATTTCCTCAGTAGGCCTTCGCATTTGCAGATGGGACCCCATGTTCGTGAAGGCAAGTACTACTGACAACTACTTTCTTCTCTGAAAAGCTTCCTTTTGACTTGTTTTCATCCAAATTCTTCCCGAACACTTCTAAAACATAAAAACCTGCAAAATAGAAGTAATACGTGTCAATTGCACTATTTTTCCATTTATTCTTAGCAAAAGCATAAGCTTAAAGGCTAAATAAGTAGGTAGAATACCGACTTATCAAACCCCCAAACTTGAACTGTTGCTTGTCCTCAAGCAACTTAAAGCTTTTAACTCAAGAAGCATACAACACAAGTGCAATTGACAATACTACAAGCCAAAGGAAACCCATTTCAAGCACCAAACATGACTTCGGTTGGTACTAATGATTAGTCAATCACATGCTAATTTACGCTAAGCATTTCCACCAATTCAAAACACAAACCATGATGCAAAGGCATAATAAAAACAAGCAAGTGACAACAACCAATCCTCAAGATGTGACTCCAACCACTAGCTTACCAAAACATGCTCATTTTACTCATTTTCGGAGTTTATCAATGTCACCAACTATCCTAATTCACATGCCCTCACAAGAACGAAAGTCCCAAAACACACTATGTACAAAGTCAATCACAAGGGACAAATACAAACACTCACACTCACAAGGAAGTTCAAGTGCACACATGTCGAACCATAGGCTTTCCCTTTATGTAGATCGCCACTAATGTAGGGTAGCCAAGCTCGAAATCACCAAGGACTTGCGGGTATGATGTTGGCTAGGGCTAAGGTGAGGATACCATTTGGTTCAAGTGACTACACCTCCCTAATGCTCTTTGTTTTCATTTCAAACACCGCTCACATTTTTCAATTTTCAACTTCACCTTATTTCTCCCTCATACAACCTAAGATTTCTCCTTTTTACCTCAGGATCATTCACACCTTATATCACCTTCACTTGGTAGCACCAATTTTTGCTTTTCAATTTGCTCATTGGATTAATCATTAGGAGAAATTTTCAATTCTTGAATCAACGTGCTACCTTGCACTTGAAGTGCATTTCTTTTCTTCTCCTCATTTGATCACATGCACCCTCAAACTTAGCCATTTGCCTATGTTATTTTTCATTTCTCCCCCCAAACTTAGGCTTTTAGCCTACATTTCATTTTCAAGTAATTAGGAAGGATGGGTGCCAAGATGGAGGTTCCAAAAAGGTCAAGGTGTTGACAAGGTGCCAAAGAATGGTCACAAGCTCAAAGGGGTTCACTAGCATTTGATGTCATTGGGAAGTCATTTGGGTGAAGTGGCTATCAAAAAGGGCCTAAGGTCATCTTCCAAGCTCGGTTACACCTAGAATTTTGCCTTGAATTACATTCGGGGCAAGTTCTAGACGACACACATGCACAAGAATTATTCAACTAAACCTCACCACACATGGCATGCGAATCATTCAAGAAGGATCAATTTTTAACTTCCTAAACAAGAATAAAGATGAGCTATTCTACGTTATCACCACTAATGAGTCAAGAGTCACAAAAAGATTAAAGAGTTATCACAAAATCACTCTTCGCCATGCATTTTTCGCAAAACAAATTGAAAAGGTATGCCTATTTCACTTAGCATGCAAGACTATTTCATTGGTACCAAACAAGTCAATTGGCAACCAAAACCTCAAAAGATGACGATTTTCCCTTAAGAATGTCGTCACTCAGTCTATCATTGGGCCAATTCATCTATCTAAATTGGCATGGCTACACAAGGTGGATCAAAACAAGTATCACACTTTCCGGACACATGTGATTCGCACATGACAAAGTGCATGTCGCACGTGCAATGCACATGCAAACAGTGAGCATGTGTGAAGCTCGTGCGATTAGCATAATGACCTGTGCGGCCAACATATCTCCTAGCAAGATCCATCTAGCCTAACGGGTACTCATACTTCCCCTGGCCCAAAATAACCAACATCTCAACTACAAAATAACAAAATAAGCTACAAAGTAAAGAAAACTAAAAATAACTAAACCATCAACTTCTTCCAAAACAACACCAAAGCCCGACATGGGCATAAAACCAAAAAAACAAGCCTGACAAAGGCACCATAATGAGAAGGTTTGGTGTTTATACCTGATGAGTTGAAATTACCGATGCAATAGAAGAACTTGATGGAATTTATTGTGTGCCAAAAGGAGAGGGAGCACCTTTGTTTTGAGAAAAAAACATTTGGAGCCTTCTGATTTTTGAACGTTTTGAACGTTACCTGAACTGCCTGGAAGCTTTGCGTTCGCGGTGGCCCGGCGTATTTGTAAAGGCTTGAAATTCAACTGGCCTTTGCATTTGTGGCCGGTCCATGCATTCGCAAAGGCTTGACATAACCTGGTCTTCGCGTTCGCGGCCAGTCTTCCGCATTCGCGAAGAAGACTGGTCTGACCATATTTTCACTTTTCCTTCAGCCTACTGCCCGCGATGTGTGATGCGATGTGCGATGGGCACTTTGTGAGGTGCGAAATGCACCATGTTTGCACATGCCAGTGTTTTTGATCAGTTCACTGGTTTTTTGTGCGATGGCATGTGCGACGGGGACTCTTCTAGGTGCGAAAAGCATATTTTTCAGAGGTATTTTTGGTGCTTCTCAACACTTGGTTCCTCTTCTCATTTCCATGGGCACCTAGAACACACCAAAAAGAAACAAAAAGTGAAGTAAAGCATAAAAATGATAGGTTGCCTCCTATCAAGTGCACAATTTAATGTCGCGGCGCGACGCCGGCTACCTCACCCTCGAGATTTCCACTTGGAAGATTTGAACCTTCGACCCAAACATGAATTGAATTTTTAGTGGCACTCTCGGGGTGAAGGTTTTAGCATGAGAAGGCCATTCTCTTGATTCCGCATGTCACACCTTGTGGACTTCAAGTGAGGAAGGACGCTTTGACTTCATTCCATGACAAACTCAAAACCGGATAGACCTTCATCCACCCTCCTTCCAAGGTCTTCCAAAAGCTTGATTACGTTGACTTTCGTCCATCGAATCAAATTTAAGATAGAACAAAGGTTGAAGTGGGATTCGGGCATCTCCACCTTCAAGTTTGCCTCATTCATAACATCCTCACTTAGAGATGCTATGACATCATGACCCCCACTTGGTGTAGTTGGTTGCAACACCACCTTCAATTCATGATCTTCCCTTGTGTTTTCCTCTTCTTTCGCCCTTGCGTACACAAAGCATTGCTTTATGGATTGCACACCCTCCTCTTGGGTTTCTAATGATGCCAAGAGGGTTTGGAGCTTACCGTATATGCCTTCTTTGCTTGAGAATTCATGGTCCCTGTCAAGGTCACAAGAACCACTAGCAACATTGTTAGCACAAGAAGGGGGAGGGGGACGATCGTCATTGGGGCAATCGCTCCAATGTCCGTCACGACCACCACACAAATAGCAATTGCGCCCATCATAGGAACAAGAGGGGGAATACCTTCCTCTCCTAGGGCTAATTTTATACCTTTGTCCGAGGTGGGGTCCTCCACAAAAAACACTATAGTTGAGAATATAAATTAGAATGCAACCATCACCATTTCTAAAATTCAAATAGGCCATGATGTCATCAACAAACTAAAACTAAAAAAAAAAAAAACAATTATTCATAAAATTGAACTAGAGTAAGTAAACTCAAATTCTAAACTAACTCAATACGCCAAATTGTTCCCCGACAACGGTGCCATTTTTTATAAGCGCTCAAATCGTGCTCTCCAATTAGGAGGTCACAGCAATCGCGTAGTCAAAATAAAATTTATAATTCACAACGAGTGTCGGGGTCGTACCCAAGGGAATAATGTAGTCACGATCGAGCTAATAAAGAGTCTAAGGAACTTATTGAAGTTCAAATAACAAAAAGGGAAAAATATATAAAAAGGGGGGTTTTAACTACAACTAAAAGATAAAAAAAATCAAATAAACAAATAAAATATAGAATGATCAATGGCTTTCACCAAGCAAGGATAACAAGGGAGAATTGGGAGTGGGAATTCAATTCACAAGACTTGCACCCAGTTGACACCTAGGTAGTCTTGGCTAAAGGTATACCTAACTGTCTCTCGACCAATCGAGCATATATCTCATGTATTTTCTCTCGAACTAACACGAGTAAGCAATAAACCAGTCAAATAACTTGGGGAGGTCGTCTTATATCTAGCTCGGACCCTTAAATGGGAGAATTCGCGATTGGATCTATCTCTAGCCTCTAATCTAGATGGATACCCAAGTTCCCACTATTGAATCTTCCCAAATTTAGGGAAATTATCTCTCGAGCAATAACCCAAATCAGAAAACTAAGTCAATGTTTGCAACCATTGACCATAAATTCTAGCAATGCAAGATTCAAGAGACCCAAATAATCAAACAAGAACAAATCTAGATTTAGAACAAAAAACCCAACAAGTATTATCACTAATACAAACCCAAAATCTCAAGTCAACAATCACACCAAATAAATAGCAATTAAGAACAAGAGTTTAAGAATGGAATCTAAAGATTTTACAATACAAAGCATCCAAATCTTCACTCCTATGGTGGTGGTTGATGAACCTTGCTCCCAAGCTTGCTCAAAAGTTGTGAAAATAGCCAAAGATATGTTTCAAGACGGCTTGGAAGAGTTTTATGTGAATTGGGGTTTCAAAAAGGTGAAATTTCCATTTCTTCCCCCGCTGCTCCGCTTTCGTTCTTCGCGTTCGCGGAAGGTCGGCCGCGTACGCGAAGTGTCTTTGTGTGGTTGACCTTCGCATACGCGGTCAAGGGGTCGCGTTCACGGAGCATTTTCTCAGTAGGCCTTCCCGTTCACAGATAGGACCCCACATTCGCGAAGGCAAGTACTGCTAACAGCTACTTTCTTCTCCGAAAATCTTTCTTTTGACTTGTTTTCATCCAAATTCTTCCCGAACACTTCTAAAACACAAAAACCTGCAAAATAGAAGTAATCTGTGCCAATTGCACTATTTTTCCATTTATTCTTAGAAAAAGCATAAGCTTAAGGGCTAAATAAGTAGGTAGAATACTGACTTATCACCTTGGTCTGGATCGGCAAGGT
The DNA here is from genome assembly GCA_003996215.1 of Jaltomata sinuosa. Taxonomy (NCBI): domain Eukaryota; kingdom Viridiplantae; phylum Streptophyta; class Magnoliopsida; order Solanales; family Solanaceae; genus Jaltomata; species Jaltomata sinuosa. The sequence continues at coordinate 23,884 of QJPP01005447.1, forward strand.
CCATGGAAGTCCCTGACCCCATACTATATCTCAAACTCGAAAACATCGTACAGAGTGGGTCCGGATCCAAGCCAGTGACTCAATCTCTATCATGCATGCCCGGACTTTGTATAGGTCTAAAAAAGTGGAATACATTGCAAAAACCCCACCAAGGGTGCCGGGACATAACCGGGTCTAAAACAGTAGTAAAACAACTCTAATGCTCAATCTGACCGAGTCTAATATTATCTCAAATCAGTAAGAAAATCTAACTAGCACTACGGCCCTGCCGAGTCTAGTAATAGTAGTAAAAACTATGATAGAAAACATATTTAAAATCTTTTACCCCAAAAAGATCCACAAGCTAAGTCAAAACCATTTCCAAGTCATTTCCATCGAAAACGGGCCCCCAAGGCCATACAAAGTTTAGAAAATCAAATAGATGGTGGGCCCGAAGCCAAACTATAGTAGAATTATATGAAAATCCCTTATTGTGCATAGATATGACATGATCAATCACAGATAATAGCCTAATGGCTCACAAATAACCTATCGACCCTGTATAGGCTCCAATCACTCTACAGCACAGATAGCTAGCCTAATAATATGATAACTATGTCCGGGATTCACAGACACCCCCGAATAACCCACCATCTATGGTCCAGAGTCAAAACATGTCCACACAGGACCACAAGGGTGATAATATCAAACTATGAAGAATACTACACATAACAGAGGAAAGAAACGAGACGTACAAGGAAGAACGGTCAAGGTCTGTGGTGCCAAGATAATAAACCCAACCCAAGGATCCCAATTAGTAAAATTTTATCCTATATATGCAAAGTCTAGAAAATTTAGGCAGTAACCTGCCTGTTGTCCAACGACAAGCTGCTGAAATAATGAGGTCCGAGCCCGAACAACTCCGAAAAGATCTGAATGATAATCAAACTATCATAATCATAAATAACACATTAAAATGGGACTAAAGATACCCATATTGTTATAATAATAGTCGGGTCAAAATTTGGGTCACCGGCGGGCCCGTGGGGCCCATAACCCAAAATCAAGAACGGAAGGAGGCACGATGACTACAGCAATGCCAAAAAAACATGCTCCAAAATTGAGCAATTTTGGCCAAGAGGAAGGAACAAAAACAGCCCGCACAAGAGAGGATTTAAAGGTGGAATTTTAAGGATGAAAAGTCGAAAATTGAGCAAGAATTACTTACAACAACGAGAGAATTTACACCCAAGCAGTGAGTTCCACTAAACCCACGAGCATGCAATCACAAGGGGCAGCTTCTACAAAGAATATTCAAGCTTTGAGAATTGGTCAACAATGGTGGTTTATGCAAAGGGGAAGGAGCAAGTTTTGGGGAAGAAGAACTTACCAAAATCGACAAGGAAGCAAGATTTCTCCTCAATACAATGAATTCCTAAGGCTATGAACTGAATTGAACATTTTAGGGGAGAGAATATTGGGTTTAGAGTTGGAGAAAAGCAAGAAATGAAGCTCGAAAATTGAAGGCAAAAAAATATATACCAGCTGGGCGCTGGTCAACGTTGTTGGCGCTAAAACAGCGCCATCGCGCTAAGGCTAGTCGCAAAGGGCGATCGCGCGGATGGAGCTCTATCAGCGCTAGCAGGCAGGCGCTGGTTGGGCACCATCGCGTACAAGGGCAGGCCACAGGCTAGCGTGATCGCACTTCCTGGGCACCATTGGCGCTGAAGGCCTGCAACTGCAGAAAACCAACTACACTAAGAATTTCTATGGGGTGTTCCGGGTACGTCGAAACCCGATATTCAAAAACAATTAATTCTAATAGAGTGAAAATGACATTTTGGACTCAACGAAATCGTTGAAACTTCTATATGAGATCATTCAACAGAAATGTTGACTCAAGTCAATAATAACTAAAACCAACCAACTAGCCAAAATGAGCCCGACTTACCCAGGGCCCAGACCAACCACCAACCTAACCCAAACTCAATATTCTGGAGCTAATGGAATCGTTGAATTTCGAATCTGACACTTCCATCATCGAAAGCTGACCCAAGTTCCACTTTCAACACCAAATGTCCTGAAAACAGAAAAACCAACATAAAACCCACACCAAAAGTTCTCAGGCCTCGACTAAAGGTCCAACTAGACCAAACTCAATGTTCTGGAGCTAACGGAGCTATTGGAATTTGATTTCAAGCACGTTAGCTAAGATTATTGACTAAAGTCAGTGAATTCCTAAGTTAGAGCTCTAAAACAGGGAAATGGTCATAACGACCAAACGAATGGCCAGGGCACTGAACCACCAGTTCCAGCAAGCCATAAATGGCTTGGGGCTACTATAGGAAGGCTCTAATAGTATGAAGAAGGTATAAACGCAAAAATTATAGGAAAGGTCATTACATCATCCACTATTAAAAGGACTTTCATCCTCAAACATCAAGAAGAAAGAGGTACCTGAAGGCTCAAACAACTGCAGATACTGGGCCCGCATATCTTTCTCGGTCTCCCAAGTAGCTTCCTCGACCAGACGGTGTGTCCACTGAACCTTCACAACTAAAATCTCCCTGGATCTCAACCTCCTGACATCTCTGGACACAATAGCAACCGGCTCCTCAACAAAGGCCAACCTCTCATCCAACTAAACTGACTCCCACTGAAACATATAAGACTCATCTGGGATATACCATCTCAACATCAAAATATGAAACACGGGGTGTATAGCTGAAAATATCGGAGGCAAAGCTAACTGATAGGCAACACTACCAACCCTCTTGAGAATCTCAAACGGCATAATATACCTAGGGCTAAGCTTGCCCCGCTGACCAAATCTCATCACGCCTTTCATGGGCAACACATGGAGAAATACCAAATCACTAACACTGAACTCCAAGGCACGAAGTCTACAATCAGTGTTGCTCTTCTGCCTACTCTGAGCAGCTCGAAGTCTATCCTGGATCACTCTAACTCTGTCTAGTGAATCTTGAAGCAAATCTGTACTTTGTGGCCTAGACTTCAACCATTGAACTAACTAACCGGTGATATACAATGCCTACTATACAATGCCTCAAAAGGTGCCATGCCAATACTCGAATGGAATCTTTTATTATATGCAAACTCGGCCAAAGGCACAAACTGATCCCAAGAACCTCCAAAGTCAAGAACACAGGCTCGAAGCATGTCCTCTAGGACTTGAATAGTCCTCTCAGAATGGCCATCTATCTGAGGGTGGAATGCAGTACTAAGCTGAACCTCTGTACCCAAATCTCTCTGAATAGCTCTCCAGAATTGAGATGTGAACTGAGTGCCATGATTTGAAATGATAAAAGATGGGACCCCGTGCAACTGAATAACCTCTCGAATGTAAATCTGAGCTAACTTCTCTGCACTGTAAGTAGTCTGAACTAGAAAGAAGTCCGCTGACTTAGTCAGTCGATCAACATTCACCCAAATAGAGTCGAAACCCCTAGAAGTGATAGGCAGACCAACTACGAAATCCATATTAATCCCTTACTACTTCCACTCAGGAATGGGAAGCTGCTGCATCAAACCACCAGGTCTCATGTGCTCGAACTTCACCTGCCGACAGTTCAAGCACTGAGACACGAACTCCGCTACATCCTGCTTCATACCACTCCACCAGTAAAGCTGTCTCAAGTCTCTATAAATCTTTGCCGCATCAGGATGAATGGAGTATCTAGAACAATGTGCCTCATGGAGTATCAACTGAATCAAATTACCAACCCTCGAAATACAAAGTCAACCACCAAACCTCAGAACGCCATTTGAATCTAAAGTATCCTGGTTGGCCTCACCCCGAACAACCTAATCTTGAAGGTCACACAACCACTGATCCTCAAATTGACGGCACTGAATCTGATCAATAAGAGTAGATCAAACCTCAAAACTAGAAAGAACTCGACTGGGGTCTGACAAATCAAGCCTAACCAAGCAGTTAGCCAAGGATTGGTGTCCAACGCCAACGGTCGCTCTGAAACCAAAAGTGAAGCTAGGCTACCCATACTCACCTCCTTTCGACTCAAGCCATCCGTTACCACGTTTGCCTTGCCCGGATGGTACAGAATAGTGAAATCATAGTCCTTCAACAACTCAATCCATCTCCTCTGCCTCGAGTTCAGCTCTCTCTGACTCGTAATATACTGAAGACTATGTTGATCGGTAAATATCTCGCAATGAACTCTATATAAGTAGTGTCTCTAGATCTTGAGCACAAAAACTACCACCTTCAACTCCAAGTCATGGGTGGGGTAGTTGTGCTCGTGAACATTCAACTGCCTCGATGCATATGCTATCACATGACCCTATTGCATTAGTACACAACTAATACCAACCCAAAAGCATCACAATACACCAAAAAACTCTAACCCTCAACCGGCAAAGTCAGCACAGGAGCTAAAATCAACAAGGCCTTAAGCCTCTGAAAACTATCCTCGCACTGATCCGACCACTGGAATGGAACATACTTCCTAGTCAGCACAGTCAAGGTGCTGCTATAGAAGAAAACCCCTGTATGAACTGTCTATAGTACCCTGCTAACCTAAAAAAATTGCAAACCTCGGTAGGAGTAGTAGGTCTAGGGCAATCATGAATCGCTGAAATCTTACATGGTTCCACTCTAATCCCATCCTTAGACACCACATGCCCTAGGAATGCAACTGACTCTAGCCAAAACTTGCACTTTGAGAACTTGGCATAAAGCCGATGATCTCTCAAAGTCTAGAGTATAATCCTCAAGTGTTGCTCATGATCCTCTCTGCTCCACGAGTATATCAGGATGTCGTTTATGAAAACAATCACAAATGAGTCCAAATATGGGCTAAGCACCCTGTGCATCAGATCCATAAAAGTTGCAAGGGCATTAGTGATAAATCCTCAAACGTACTCTCTGAAGAAGTAGATAATGGTGATCGTCAAGCAAAACATATTTATAAGTACCCAACAGGTGTCGGGGTCGTACCCACAGAGACTTGGTGATAGCACAATGATGATTCTATTGAAACGACTTCAGTAAGAGAGTAAATATTAAAAAACAAGAAAATAAAGGATTGGGGGAATTGGGATTCTATCACAACAATCTCAATTCATAACAAAGCAAGAAAGTGAAATGGGTGTACAAATTTGAGTAGACAACTAGGGATGTGTATCCAATAGGGCTCTAATGTGGGATAGGATAATTGCTATTTCATGCTTATTCTCGATCATTGACATAGGTAGCCTTGGTCACGGGTATGAATTGTTTATCTCTCGATCAACAACCATATATCCGACAATCTTGGTTAGAGCACTATTGGTTTAACAACAAACAACCAAGATCAAGCTTAGGGAGGTCATACTATCTCTAGCTTAGACCCTTAAATGGGTGATTCCTTTGATATAAGCTATTTCCAGCCTCAATCTAGGTGGAAGCCCAAGTTTCCACTAGTAATTTCACATCCGAAACTATGAAATTCTCTTCCAAGCAACAATATAGCCAAGTAAGAAAAATCAATGTTTGCAACCACCAATTTTAGGATTAAAACTTGGTGAAACTACTAGACCCATATCAAATAAGCAATTATAAACAAGAATTAGCAACACCCATACTCATTTGTCAAGCACCAATTATCAACACATCCCTAGACAAATGAAATTAGCTACTCATGCTAAAGGAAAGAGATATACCAAATGGGTAAGTCAAATTACTCTTCATTCAAGTGTAATATCAAGTTCTAAGCTCAGTTTTTGTACACAAATGGTTAACCAAGATTTGGAAGAGAGAATGGATTGAAACCCTCTTCTTCTTGGAGAGGAAAACTTGTTCTCAAAGCTAAAATTACTTGGAAATATTCAGAGCTGAAGGATTCTTTTTACAATTATGCCTAAATTGGTTTCTTATACTTTCCCAAAACGTCACTAATTTTTTGGACAACATTGCCCTTCGAGTGGTGTGCGATGCAACGTATAGTTCGCACGTTGTGATATACGTGTCGCACACCATCTTCAGTTGGAACAATGACTTCAGCTAAATTTGGAGGCCTTGTGCGAAGGAAGTGCAGTTTGCACCATGAATTGTGCGCGTCGCACAATGACCGCACCCTTTAACAGATTCTTTAGTGAATTGTGTGGCTTCATGTGGTATAGGTGTTTTTCGCACCATAGTTTGTGCGTGTCGCACGGGCACCCTATCTCCAGGCAGAATCTCCATCTTTTCTGATCACTTCACACTTCACTTCTTTTAAGCTCTTTTTGAGTCCATTTCCTTGTTTTCCATCTTTGATCATAAGTACCTGCATAGATATCAATAAAGGCTATAAGAACCTCTAAATATAATCAAAACACAGCAATAATTCATGGATAAAGACTCACTAAGTTGATAAATTACCTACTTATCAATTAGTCAACCCAAAAGACATCACTAGGAACTCATAGTGGCCATAACGTGTCCTGAATTCTGTCTTAGGGATGTCCTCTGCCTAAATCCTCAACTAGTGGTAGCCTGACCTCAAATCTATCTTTGAAAACACGACCAAACCCTAAAGTTGATCAAACAAATCATTTATACGCGGCATTGAATAACTATACCTCATAGTAATCGTATTCAGCTGTCGATAATCAATACACATCCGCATCGACCCATCCTTCTTCTTAACAAACAGAACAGAAGCACCCCAAGGCGACACACTCGGTCTAATAAACCCCTTAGCTAACAAGTCCTAGAGTTGCTCCTTAAGCTCAGATGGAGTCACACGGTAAGGAGAAATGGAAATGGCTCTGGTGCCCAGCTATAACTCAATAGCAAAATCTATATCTCTCTCAGGTGGAAGGCCTGGCAGGTCGGTAGGGAATACATCTAAGAAGTATTTAACCACAGGAACAGACTTAGGGGAAGAAGGATCGGCACTAGCATCTAAGACATGCTAGATAAGCAAAACACACGCGAGAGATCAACTTCCTAGCTCAAAGACAAGAGATGATCCCAGACGGTGCACGACTAATAGAACCCTACTACACAACCAGGAATGGCTATGGTAATGGTCTTGGCATAGCAATCCACAACTGTGCGGTGAGGGGATAACCAGTCCATGCCCAGAATCACATCAAAATCTACTATATCAAGTACCAACATATCACCCCCAAGTCTCCAAATCACCCACAGAAATCATGCAAGCCCTCACAATCTGATCCACTACTAAAGAATCTCCTACTGGGTCTAAATAGATACAGGCACAGCTAAAGGCTCACTAGACAACCCCAAACAAGGCATAAAGTAGCCAGACACATACGAACAAGTGGATCCAGGTTCAAACAATCCAAAAGCTAGGGGACGGCATACAGATATCGTATCTATGATCACAGCATCTGAGGCCTCTGCCTCCGGCCTCCCAGGGACCGCATAAAATTGATGATGACCACCACCTGACCAACTGCCATCTGTACCACCTGTCCTACCCTATGGGCCACCACCTCTACCCTGACTACCACCTCCTTGAGCTGGTGGCTGAGCTGAGCAAATAGGCTGAGTGGCAGGCTGGACTGTACCCTGCTAGAGGCAATCTCTCGCAAAGTGACCAACAACACCACAAGAATAACAAGGCCCTGACAACCTACCCTATCAGGATGAACTAGCAAAACTCGTATGGCCACCATGTCCCGATGCCCCAGACACTGTACCTCTCGATGGCTGACCACTATAGACCTGTTGGCTACACTGACCCTGCTCATACTGAGACCCACTAGAGGACTGAAGTGAAGCCTGAACCGTTCAAATAGACTGACCCTGGTATCTCTGCGGCTGATAACCTCAGCCCCACTGTCCTGAGCCCCTACCACTATAAGGGGAATCATTGTAGCTTCCCTGATGTTGAAGCCTCTTATCTCTGACCTCGGTGTCATAATGATACAAATCCTCTACAGTACGAGCATAGTCCGCAATGGCTTGGAATAACTGACCACTAGCAACCAATATCTCTGTTGGCTCTCTAAACTCTCTCTGTAGCCCCCAAACAAATATATGAACTCTGTCAGACTCAGTAGACATAATCATGGCCCCAAATGGATCAAGATGATGGAAATGCATCTCATACTCTGAGATGGTCATAGTATCCTGAGTAAGTCTAGTAAACTTCTCTCTCCAACACTCTCTGTTCTGTGGGAAGAACTTGGCCATAAAGGCCTCATAAAACTTGGACCAAGTCAACGGAGGCAATGATGATGGCCTGCAAGCAACCTGGGCCCTCCAACTGATATGTAGTGTATCCAACCCCGTGAGTCTCTAACAAACCCAAATGGTGCAACATCTCCTCACAAGTAGTAATGAAGTCATGTGGGTCCTGCCTAAAAGTACCAGCAAACCTCGGAGGTGCCAATCTCAAGAATCTACCCAACACCTCCTGCTTCATCTCTGTCATAGTTGGGCAAGAAGCAAGAGGCGGTACAACTGATGGGACCAAAATAACCTCAGCGCGTGGAGCCACAGTAGCAGGCTGCGCTCCTGAACTCGATACACCCAGGGTTGCCCCCTGAGCGGATGTCTATGCTTCCTTGGAAGGCTACTCTCCAATCATACCCAACAGTTATAACAGTAAACCCCGAACATCTGAAGACTGAGCTAGGGTTAAAGCTGGACCTGGAACTAGTGGTACCTGGGTTTCTCCCTGGTCCACATGATACTCGGGAATAAACTCTGGCTAATAATCATGCTCAGGCTCTACCTCAACTCTAGCAGCTCTTGTAGGTGTCGCTGCTCGGGGACATCCTCGACCCCTACCTCTACGACCTCCCCAGCCCCTAGCTGGAGTCGAGGGCTCATCTCCGCCTGATGTCGATGATCTCGTCTGAACCATCTGAAGGAGAATGAATGCGAACAAGTGAGATTTCAAGAAACTTTCAAGGACTACGCACGATATAGAAGCAAATAAAAGAGTCATATTTCCTAAGATGTCACTATAGCCTCTCAAAGATTGAGTATGAACGTCTCTGCCTCGATCCGCATGACTCTACTAGACATTGGCTCATATACAGATGATACTGGTGAACCTAGGCTCTGATACCAAGCTGTCACGATCTGATTTCTTGGTCATGATGGCACCTACAAACCCTCAGTAGGCAAACCAATCCAAATATCCTAGAACAGTCAGTAATGGGCTACTGTCTAATAAGAAAGCGAGAGAACAAGTAATATAAGTGGAAGCAACGGTTATGCTAGAAGAAAAGTAACAACAGGAGTATAAACGAAGCTAATCCAACTCAAGAACTGGTATCATAGTATATAAGAGCCAGAACTACATATAAGGAGTACAAACGGGATCCAAAATAATATATACACGATGTCTCCAAGTAGTAAATGAGTACGTAATACAAAAGATAAACTAAAGCCGAGCTCCAGGTGCTAGAGCTCACCCTCAGTCTGGGACGGTCAAAAATCTCCAAGCACGAGCGTCCATGAGCTAATAGCGATGGCCCACACTAGGATCTGCACAGAAGATGCAGAGCATAGTATGAGCACCAAATACAAAGCAAAAGGTACCCAGTAAGTATCACAGGCCGACTGGGCACATATAGGATAAAGAATAGTAACAGGCAGAGTAGAAGCAAATAATCATAGAATCAATGAAGAAGTACACAGAAACTAGCCTAGAGGAAAGAAAGCAGAATACAACATACAAGGCTAGCAAGTAAAATATATATACACAATAGGCACAGGTGAAAGTAAAAAATGATGCACCTGGGGTCCTCGCAATAACAGTATATATAAAAAGTTTAGAAGTGGGCAGTATACCGGTAACCTCAAGTACAAGGGAAGGGAGAAGAAGAATAAAGATAGTCATGCTCGGAAATAAGATTCAATAACCAAACTAAGCATACAAATCTCAAGTCAAGAAACTAACAATCTCTCAGTATCCAACCTTATATACAACCATGACAAGGTAATAATATTGTGATAGGGTAACAAAGAGTCTACCTACAGTCCCCCAGCCGCTCATACAACCGAGGAACGCAAACAAGTGAAACCAAAACCCTATGGCCGCCCATACAACTAGAGCGTACAATTAGAAAACAAGGCTAGAGCCTCAAACAATGAAAGATATGATGCATGATGATCTGGGTGGAACAGTAACTCTGTGTGTACCTCCTCCAACGCTGAACGGGCCCAGCAGGTAGGTTTCATGGAAGGACACTGCTCGTATATCTCTACTCCACCGTATACCCCTCCTCCACCACACGCAGCTCAAAGCCCCTGGTCCGGATCGGCAAGGTCCATGGAGGTCCCTGACCTCATATTATATTTAAAACTCAAAAACATCGTCCGGAGTGGGTCCGAATCTAAGCCAGTGACTCAATCTCTATCATGCATGCCCAGACTATGTCCAGGTCTAAAACAGTGGAATACATCGCAAAAACCCCACCAAGGGTGCCCGGACATAATTGGGTCTAAAACAGTAGTAAAAAAGCTCTAATGCTCGGTCCGACTGAGTCTATTATCATCTCAAATCAGTAAGAAAACCCAACTAGCGCTATGGCCCTGCCGAGTCTGGTAATAGTAGTAAAAAGTGTGATAGAAACCATATTTAAAATCTTTTACCCCAAGAAGATCCATAAGCTAATTCAAATCATTTCCAAGTTATTTTCGTCGAAAACAAGCCCTCAAAGCCATGCAAAGTTTAGAAAATCAAATAGATGGTGGGCCTGAAACCAAACCGTAGTAGAATTATATGAAAATACCTTATTGTGCATGGATATGACATGATCAATCACAGATAACAGCCCAACGACTCACAAATAACCTATCGGCCATGTACAGGCTCCAATCACTCTACAACACAGATAGCCAGCCTAATAATATGATAACGATGTCTGGGACTCACGGACACCCCTGAATAACCCACCATCTATGGTCCAGAGTCAAAATAAGGCCACATAGGAATAAAAGGGTGATAACATCAAACTACAAAGAATACTACACACAATAGAGGAAAGAAACGGGACGTACAAGGAAGAGCGGTCAAGGTCTATGGTGCCAAGATAATAAACCCAACTCAAGGATGCCAATTAGTATAATTTTATCCAATATATGTGAAGTCTAGAGAAGTTAGACCGTAATCTACCTGTTGTCCGATGACAAGCTGCTGGAACAACGATGTCCGAGCCTGAACTACTCCGAGAAGCTCCAAATGATAATCAAACTATCATAATCATAAATAACACATTAAAATGGGACTAAAGATACCCATATTCCTTTAATAATAGTCGGATCGAAACTTGGGTCACCGGTGGGCCCATGAGGCCCACAACCCAAAATCAAGAACAGAAGGAGGCACGATTACCACAATAATGCCAAGAAAATATGCTCTAAAATTGAGCAATTTTGGCCAAGAGGAAGGCACAAAAACAGGCCGCACAAGAGAGGATTTAAAGGTGGAATTTTAAGGATAAAAAGTCAGAAATTGAGCAAGAATTACTTACCACAACGAGAGAATTTACATCCAAGCAGTGAGTTCCACGAAACCCACGAGCATGCAATCACAAGGGGAAGCTCCTATAAAGAATTTTCAAGATTTGAAAATTGGTCAACAATGGTAATTTATGCAATGGAGAAGGAGCAAGTTTTGGGAAAGAAGAACTTACCAAAATCGACAAGGAATCAAGATTTCTCCTCAATACAATGAATTTCCAAGGCTATGAACTGAATTAAACACTTTGGTGGAGAGAATATTGAGTTTAGAGTTGGAGAAACGCAAGAAATGAAGCTAAAAAATTGAAGGCCAAGAAATATATAACAGTTGGCCACTGGTCAGCGCCATTGGCACTAAAACAGTGCCATCGCGCTAAGGGAGGCCAAGCGCGATCGCGTGCATAGGGCGCCATCGGTGCTGGCAGGCAGGCGCTGGCCTAGGCGCCATCGGCACTAGCCGGGCGCCATCGCGCACAAGGGCAAGCCATAGGCTAGCGCGATCGCGCTGCCTGGGCACCATTGGCACTGAAGGCCTGCAACTGCGGAAAACCAACTCCACTAAAAAATTCCACGGGGTGTTCTTTGTACTATCAGAATTTGATATTCAAAAAATAATAATGCTAATAGAGTGAAAACGACATTCCGAACTCAACAAAATCGATGAAACTTTCATACGAGGTTGTTTCGGAGAAATGTTGACCCAAGTCAACACTAACTAAAACCAACCAACTTGCCAAAATGTGCATGGCTCACTCGAGGACCGAACCAACCACCAACTTAACCCAAACTCAAAGATTTCGAATCTGATGCTACCATTATCGAAAGCTAACCCAAGTTCCACTTTCAACTCCAAATAGCCTGAAAACAGAAAAACCAACATAAAACCTACACCAAAAGTTCTCAGGCCTCGACTAAAAGTCCAAATAGACCAAACTCAATGTTATGGAGCTAACGGAGCTGTCAGAATTCGATTCCAAGTATGTTAGCTAAGATTGTTGACTAAAGTCAACGAATTCCTAAGTTAGAGTTCTAAAACAGGGAAACGGCTCTAACGACCAAACGAACGGCCAGGACACCAAACCACCGGTCCCAGCAAGCCATAAATGGCTTGGGGCCGCTACAAAAAGGCTCTAACAGTACAAAGAAGGAATAAACGCAAAAATATCTGGAAGAGGCATTATAGCCCAACATTATTAATACACCATATTCAGTACTATTCTCATACACTCTTCCAAATGACCCCTTACTTAATTATTTGTACCTTGTGTAAAGTTATGGTATAAGATTATCTGCTGCTTTCGTTGATTTAATTCATTATATGTATTGTATGAACTAATCCTAGTCGACCAATTATACCTACCAGTAGTGTGGTGTACCAATACTACTTCTGCTACACTCTTTTAGGGTGTAGACGTGTACAGGTTGATTGAAGTTCCTTGATTGTAGTGACAGTTATCCACCATCAACTTTTGCGTATCTTATCCCTCGGGCGAAAGTTGTGTCTTTTATTTTCTTGTCCTTATTCATTATTAGTCGCTCTTGTACTTGTCTAGACTAGGTCTTCGAAAATGATTGTGTTTTGAGGGACAATTGACTTGTATGATTTTCAAAGGATATAAATTTTGGTTATGAGTTTTATTTGATTAATTATTATAATGATGTTGTTTTTAAAAAATTATGCATCAATAATGATTGAGTAGTAAGGGGTTCTCCTATCGAGTTAGAATTGATTAGGTGCCCGCACGATCCTGTAATTTGAATCGTGACAATTCGAATGGTGGAAAAGGAGTAAGTGTAACTCTATCATACATGGAGGAATAATGAACTTCAATAGGCTAGTGTATCAAATAGTATCAAACATGTAACAACTGGTGAAACCAGGTATCTTTAGGTGAAATAGGTACCAACAAGCTAGCCAAAATTGTTGATATATCTAGAAACTACAAACCTAAGCTATAATATAAGGTGATCAGATATGGAAGCCACCAATAGATGGGATGATCAAGTGTAATATATATGGTGCGAGTAGAGGAAATCCAGGAAGGAGCTCTTATGGATTCTGTCTGAGAGACTATAGAGGAGATCACATTTTTGCCCAAGTAGAGGAGACACGGAAGGTCACAAACATAGAAGCAGAAGCTACTACAATGAGAGAGGCATTAGCTTAGTGTATGGCTAGGGAATAGAATTCTATTGAATTGGAAACAAATTCCTTGATGCTAAAAAAAATCATAGAAAGAATTTGAGAGATTGTTGGATTTTTAAGAGGTATGAATGGAAAATGAATGGGTATTTTCGCGAAAAGACACTAGTCACTTTGAATGGTTATGACCTTTCAGATTGATTGTGACTTTTTCTATAAGTTGTGACCTTTTCGATAAGGCATTATTAACACCTCTTTATCCTATCCTTTGGTGGCTACAAATAGAAGATTTTTCTTTCATTTTTCTACATTGAATTTTCAGCACTTCCTCTGCATATTTTCTTACAAACAAAAATATAGAGTCATGTGTGATTTGTCATCATTCATTGAGTTCGACGAAGTCATTGGCGTTTGAGGTACCGCTACTCTAGCGACAGGTATATCCGTTTTATACTGGGAGGAAATAATCCTAAACCTAGGGTACAGTGAGGGGATTAAATTCTTTAAGTATACACAGTGAATTCTGTGAACTCGGATATTAAGTAAAGTTTTTTACTTTTCTATTTTTCAGTTTATTCTTGATTTTCTGGTTTACTAATTTGAACACAAGATACCAACAATCTTAAGAAATTTATTTTGTTTTATTTTTTTGTGTTCTACTACGAGTAAGAGAAATATTTTGTCACATGAGACATTTTTGGTGGATGTTTGATGAAAATCAGATTCTAATGGAAAATCATTACAAAGAACGCATGTATTCATGGCACTAGTAATCCTAAATTTGGTAAATGCTGATTTTCTTTGCAGTAGCGCTGCCTGAAAGTTTATTTATAAGACCAAGAATGTTCCTCATCTTTCAACATCTCTTAAATATGAAAAAAAAAAAATATCAAGTGCCATAGTCAAATTCTTTGCTAGTGAAAATTGATTTCACTAATTGACCATGGCTATGTTCGGTAAACAGAGAAGTAATTATTTATACATGAAAGATCTTACCTACTAATAGCTTTGCAGGAGTTTTGGGTATAGAACTCTCATGATGGGATTCTTGTTGAATCTCAAAAATAGAATTTTTCTATGTTTGCAAAAGTGCTCATATTTTTTTTACGGAAAAGGGCTAAAAATATTCCTGGACTATCTGAAAAGGTTTAAAAATACTCCTTGTTTATCTATTTGGCTAAAAATACCCCTCAATCCATCTTTTTGGCCCATTTTTACCCTTAAAACTAACATCCCTTTTTCTATTAATTTTTATTATTACATTATTTATTACGTGGCAACTCTCTATTGGACAAAATTAAAACTTCAACCCACCAAACTTTTCCCTCCTGCCCCGACCCAATTCCAATGCCCCATGACCCAAACCCATTTAAAAAAATTCATTAGCACACAAAATTATACATCTCTCTTTCACCTGAACTTGATCCCACTTTTTTCTTCTTATTCAAAGCTTAAAATTCAGGTATTTTGAAGGATAAAATTTTGGCTCAAACATACTCCAAAGCTGATATACATTTAGAGAGATCATGTGAAAATCTACAACACAATACTGATAATAATGATCCCGAGAGCTCGAAGAGAGACCAAATACATGTGATATCAATGTTCTGATTAATCACTACTAAATACATATGATTCCACTCTTATCTGAGGTAGCCAAAGGTTTACCAAGATCACTCCATAGACAACAACGTATTAGGGATGTGTGTTCTTTCAATTAGTTTACCATTTTAGCATTGATATTGACCAAATATGAACAAGTCCATCAACAGAACCAGCAGTAACATAACTGTCATCTGCAATGATACAGGATCAGCTCCAATTAGATGCAATTCGATTTGCATTTGCTCTAAAAGTGCCACAAATTTCTACCATCAACAAGACCGAAATGAACACTCTTATTGTAGTAGAAATCAGGACATTTTAGCGGAATTTTTAGCCTTGAAATTGCTGAATTTTAAGCTTTAAAGAAGGAAAAAATGGGATTATGTTCAGGTGAAAGAGAGATGTATAATTTTGTGTGCTAATGAATTTTTTTAAATGGGTTTGGATCATGGGGGAATTGGAATTGGGTCGGGGCAGGAGGGAAAAGTTTGGTGGGTTGGGGTTTTAATTTTTTCCAATAGAGAGGTGCCACGTAATAAATAATAATAATAATAATTAATAGAAAAAAGGGATGTTAGTTTTAAGGGTTAAAAATGGCCAAAAAGGTGAATTGATGGATATTTTTAGCCAAATAAATGAACAAGGGGTATTTTTAAACCTTTTCAGATAGTCCAGGGGTATTTTTAGCCCTTTTCCATTTTTTTTATTTCACATCAGTGCCATATCAATAAACTTACAAAAAAGGGGCATGCCTCCATAATTTCTTGACACTTGATTGGTTTAGCATTGATCTTGACTTTTCCATCTGGATAATTTGAATTGTCCTGCTGGGGGAGTTGCTCACAAGCAGAGGTTGAAATGATTCTATCTGTTCTATTCTCTAATTAGTACATTTCACTTCTCAATTTATCCAGATAGCCATTCCGTCAAATGGTAGGTTTCATAGGCCTAATATTAGAGAACTTATTTGTGATGCTTCTTGAAAGTGCAAATATTGATGCACTTGGACAAAATTAATTCATGAATTAAATAAGAATATTCATGAAAGTTGTCTGTGTCCATCAAATTCAGTATATATTTCCAGTAAATCCTATATGGAATTAAAAGAGACAACTCCAATCACGTTTGAAAAAATTGATTAGTTTTGTTTCAAAAGTCATGACGTTTGGATAGAAGTCCATCCGTTAAACTGTATCTCACAATTTTGTATACTATATTACAAAAGGATAAAATAAAGGAATAAATGGATCAAGAAGAAGTGACAAATGTCAGGTTCTACTTTCTTCAACTCAATTTATTATTCTACCCATGAAATTTTGAATAAATTCAAATTTCTATAAATGTTAGGGTAGATGCTCATTCGATGATCTCGGCGTGTATACTATTTATGTGTCATCAAAATTAATTAGTTGGTACACAATTTAATTGGCAGCATGAATGATATATGTGAAAGATTATTTTCAAGATAGTAAGATATGAACTAGACTTATATTGATACTTGAAAATTTTGTTGAGATCATGAAAATAATATTTAAAATGTGGGGGTTTTTGACTTATAATAAAGTCAATATTAGACCTAGTGTCTAATTTAATTTTGGAGAACAAGATATGAATTCTAAAGACATTCATGTATTACGTCAAACCCACAAAATACTTGGAGAATATTTGATTTGGTGGTCGTTGAGTTTTTAACTAGCATATGACTAGTTTATAAACTACCAAATTGATATTTGAATATTTACTTGTTCAAAAGAGTTGTGTTCTTTCATGAAAGGGTATCACTTGAAATATCGTGACTTGTCATGAAAAGATATGTCTATTAAAATATATAATTATTTATATAGACATGATGAATGTTGATCAAAGGTTACCTGCCTTTTGTTGGTCGATAAAAAAAATGGTGATTAATTAATCATTAATAATGATTAGCATTTGTTGATAAGTTCTGATTTGCTCTAGAACGTGTGGGGGAAGCTATTCTTGCGGCTAGCCGAATATTCAATTGAGATCCCCATGATATGTGTCTTTGGTGGATATTGATATGCTTAGTTAGTTAAATATTTCACATAACTAATTTCATCTTAGTAAAGACTAGTTGATTGAAATAGTCAATTGATGATTGATCATATGTCTTTTAATTAAATATCATGTTCTTTAATTTCGTGAAGGATGTCATTTGAAAGGTTGTGACTCCTCATGATAATATGTGTCTGTTGAAAGACAAGATATTTTATTAAATGTAAAAGTGAACAGATATCACTTGAAAGGTTGTGACATTTAATGATTAAGATGTATTTGTTGAAAGTCAACCTTTTGAAAAGATATGATGGTTCTTTGGTCTATAAATCGAAGAATCAATTAATGATAATA
The DNA here is from genome assembly GCA_003996215.1 of Jaltomata sinuosa. NCBI lineage: Eukaryota > Viridiplantae > Streptophyta > Magnoliopsida > Solanales > Solanaceae > Jaltomata > Jaltomata sinuosa. The sequence continues at coordinate 41,433 of QJPP01005447.1, forward strand.
GCTTGAATTTTCACATCAGTGAATATGCTATTAGCTGGATATTTGAATAAGTAGATTTACAAAAGGTGGAATGATTGAGAAATATACTAACAAAAGATTGTGACCACAACGGAGGTCAATCATCCACAAGTATTAATATCATGATGTACTTTACGTATAGTCATTAGTCTACCATATATCCTATTTGTTTAAAGTATGATTTGCACTATTGACATGACAATATTAATGTACTCTGTTTTTGAAGATTAAAACCTTTGGTTTTCTACTCCGTTTGAATCTTCGTTCTATTTGAAGAATATAAAAACTTCATTAAAACTTAGAGTTCATTTGGTTAGCGATTCAAAGAATATAAAAACTGCATCGCTAACTAAAAATAAGTCTGAATAAAGATCGGTTCAAAGAATATAAAAATTTCACTAAGTAAATCAATTTGTATATTCGGTTTGAAGAATATAAAAACTTCACTGATTCACTAAACACTCTGTTTGAATGGTTATTCCAATTTGAAGAATATAAAAACTTCATTGGAACTAAAGTTCATTCAATTAAGCGATTTGAAGAATATAAAAACTTCGTCGGTGTTCTGCTAGAAAATGAGCCTCAAACATTTAAGGAAGTCATGTCTTTTGCAGACTCATCATTTTGGAAAGAGGAGTCAATAGTGAGGTTGAATCCATAATGAACAATTATACGTGGGAATTGGTTGATCTTTCTCCACGAAACAAACGTTAAGGTTTCAAGTGAATTTTCAAAAGGAAAATAAAAGATTATGGAACTATTGACAAATATAAAGCAAGACTTATCGTCAAAGAATTTAGACAATGTGAGTGTCTTGATTATTTTGATACACATTCACCGATAATAAGAGTAACATTCATTCAGGTGTTAGTAGCATTGGCGGCAGTATATGATCTTGAAATTCATCAAATGGATGTGAAAACAGCCTTCTTAAATGGAGATTTGGAGGAAAAAATCTACATGGAACAACCTGAAGGGGTCGTGATTCCTGAAAATAAAAAGAGAGTATGTCGACTTGTTAAGTCTTTGTAAGGACTAAAACAAGCATCCAAACAATGGCATGTGAAAGTTGATCATACAATGTTATCAATGGTTTCAAAATTAATGAGTGTGACAAATGTATTTACATTGAGAACACTGCAAATCAAGTCGCCATTGTTTGTGTATATGTGGATGATATGTTGATAATGAGTAACGACATTGCTAATATAAATGTTACTAAGCGTATGCTTACTAGTAAATTTAATATGAAAGACTTAGGAGTTGCCGATTTGATATTGAGAATTAAGATTAACAAAACTCCTAAAGGTTTAGCATTGTCTCAATCTCATTATATTTGAATGGTACTTGAAAAATTCAAGTATTTGGACTTTAAAGTTGCAAAAAAAATATATCAATTGGTGTGAACCTTGCTCTTGCTAAGAATAAAGGTGAAAGTAGGTCTTAATTGGATTATGCCAGGATGTTGGAAAATTTAGTGTACATCATGAATTGTATACGACCAGATATAACCTGTGTTATAAGTAATAATTGAGTCGTTACATAAGTAATTCCAACCAGAATTATTGGATGAGTATGAAGGGAGTTTTGGAGTATTGGAACATACTCAAAACTTTATTTTGCATTACAACAAGTATCCAACATTTGTTAAAGGATATAGTGATGCAAATTGATCACCGGGTCAACTAAAACTAAATCCATAAGTGAATATATTTTTATCATTGGTAGAGGAGCAGTGTCTTGGAAATCATCCAAACAAACATGTATTGCCCGCTCTACAATGAAGTCTGAGTTTATAGCTTTAAACAAAGCCGGTGAAAAAGGTGAATAACTCTAAAATGGCTTAAATCATTAACAAATGTATACACACATTGTGATAATCAAAGGTAAAGAAAAGCTGAGAGTGTTATATATAACGAAAAGTCTTGTCAGATACGACAAAGATATAATACCATTAGACGACTATTCTCTAGTGGAATTATCATAATTAACTATGTAAAGTCAAGAGATAATGTGTTGGATCCACTTATAAGAGCGCTAACTAGAGTGGTAGTTGAAAGATCATCGAAGGGAATGTGATTATGGCCGAGGACAAATCATCGTGGCGGTAACTCTACCTAGAAGACTGGAGATCCCAAGATCTAGGTTCAAGAAGATCAAACAAAGTCATTGATGATGGTTCAACATAGTCAAAAATAAATTTTATTGTTCATTCTCGTGATGAGTCAATGTTCAGTATCCAGGATAAAGTGTTAAGACTTTTTAATGGTTTCTAAGTTTGATACAGGGTATATCAAATAGTGTCTCTATGGGATAACATATTTAGGAATCACCAATGTAAGTGTGAAGTGTAAGCCGCTTCAAGGAGAATCCTGTAAGGCCAATTCTCTACGCACTTATGAACCAGATGTGTTCATGGCTGAAACGAACAAAACAATTAGAACCAATGACGGTTAAAGGATTGATTGTGTGACATATGGTTGTCTAGGTATACACCAAAGCTTGACGGTTCAAAGATATCAAATCTATTGATTGACCGAGTATATCCGACATATGTTCACTACGGAAAGTTCAAATGGAAACCTACTTATCCAGATGCGATTAATCCTTACTTACGAATCACACAGTTTTTTCATGCATGATTTTTATCACATAGCCATTCCCCATTCATGTGGGGATTGTTGAATTTTTAAGTGGTATGAATGGGAAATGAATAGGTGTTTTCACGAAAAAACACTATTCACTTTGAATGGTTGTGACCTTTCAGATGGATTGTGACTTTTCTTATAAGTTGTGACCTTTCTGATAAGGTATTATTAACACCTCTTTATCCTACCCTTTGGTGGCTATAAATAGAAGGGTTTTCTTTCATTTTTCTACATTGAATTTTCTGCACTTCCTCTGCATATTTTCTTACAAACAAAAATATAGAATCATGTGTGATTTGTTGCCGTTCATTGAGTTCGACAAAATCGTTGGCATTTGAGGTACCGCTATTCTAGCGACAGGTATATTTGTTTTATGCTGGGAGGAAATAATCCTAAACCTCGGGTACAGTGAGGGGATTAAATTCCTTAAGTACACACAATGAATTCTGTGGACTCAAATATTAAGTAAAGTTTTTTACTTTTCTATTTTTCAGTTTATTCTTGATTTTCTGGTTTACAGAATACCAACAGAGGTTACATGGCACATCAAGATTATCTTAGAGGTTATAATCACTTTGATGCAACATTGTCATGTTTCCTGGAGTCATACATATCAAGAAGCCAATGCATTGGCTGATTTCTTAGCTAATCATGCATTTACATGCACTGACAGGGTAGTGTTTATAATATTTGTTGAGTTACCTATGCAGGGAAGAAAAATACTGAATCAAGACAAGTTTCTACGAACAACATTGAGGATTAAAACTAAAAAGATCTCATTAATAGAAAGATTCAGAAGAAAAGAACGGGAAGGAGCTAGGTACATGGTTTATAGAGGAGCTAAACAATATTGATACTGATTCTGAACATCAAATTAGAATGTAGAGTGAAGGAAGAAAAGTTACAGAAGACTGATTTACTAGAGAAATACTTAGCATAGTTTAAATGGGGTGAAAATCATTTCCCCCCTCCCCGAAGTTTGCCTTAAAAATCAAACTCCCTCCCCCCAACTTTCAGCAATCATCAAACTCTCCCCCTTTTACCAAAATTCGGTCATTGACCGGCAGCTTTTCAAATTTGACCGATGACTAGATGGGCAAATTGTAATTTCCATTGTATTCTAATTTAATTAATTTTTAATTGTGTTTTATATTTTCTTTTAATGAAATTGATCTGGGCCCCACCCATCTTTATACATCAACACAATGGGGTGCCCTAATTAATTAATATTATCCTTAATATTGTGTTCCATCTTCTATAGTGGCAATCTCTTCTCTTTGTTGTTCAGCGAAAGCATGTAACTGTTCATCTTCAACCTCGCAAAATCAAGGTAAGCAATTTGAACTTTATCATCAATAATATGGATGGAATAAAATTTATTCAAATGTCATATTCATTAAAATAATATAATACAATATAATACTATGCTATATCTTACTTGTTTTTTACTTTTAAAAAGTATTTTCAGATTCCCTAACTCTACATAATGTATATGAAGCTTTCCTTTTTATCCTAGACATAACCTCTTTTTTTTTTTGCTTTAAGATAGACCAAAGTTAAACTTAATCTATTAATGCTATTTCAGGGATGCCATTCACCTTATCAATACATTATCTTGATAAATGCTACCAAGTCTTTAATGTGAATGATAATTTCTATGGGATATTAGATTTGTTAGAAGATGCTCATAACTGTGTAATAGGAGGTCCTTCTACCTGGTTGGAAAAAACTACTTGTTTAGAAGCAGTTGATCCAAATACTGGTGGTACAATAAAAGTGGATAGTGATGCAGATCTAAAAATTTTGTTCAATATGTACAAGAATTCAGAGAAAAGACAGGTTCACATAAATTTGAATATAATGGATGAGATGCTTGATGAAGTTGAAGGTGAAAATTTTCAGTGGACTGACAATGAAGAAGATGAAAATGTGGTTGACATTATGGAGGTTCACTCAGATGAACAAAATAATGATGATGGTTTATCTGATTATGAATCTGATGAAAATGAAGTATTTGAAGGTGTTAATGAAGATGATGATAAAGCAATTGATGGTTTATCTAATTGTGAATTTGATGAAAATGAAGTATTTGAAGGTGTTAGTGATGATGATAAAGCAATTGATCACCCAATGGCAAAGGTAAGTGACAAAATGCAAGGTGACATTTTCAAATATATATATGATGAGAAACTGAAAAAGGAGATTGTTGTGCTTAAAGAGGAGCAAATATTTAATAATGTGACTCATTTTAGACAAGTTATTGAAGAATTTGTTGGCCAAGAGGGTTTTCATATTGATAAGTTGAAGAATGAGAAGAGAAGGTTTATTGCTAAATGTTAAGATAAAGGATGTGGATGGAATATTTATGCTTCTCTGTATGGCGATGGAATAACTTACAAGATTAAAAAGCTAAGTGATCCGCACACATGCCTTCAAGATATGAAAGGTCACTGAGCAACTTCCAGATGGATTGCTAAACAATTTGAGTCAGAGTTCAGAGCCGACTATGACTTATCCGCGGATAAGCTTTATATTTCATTGAAAGAGAAATTTGGCCTTGATGTTAGTAAACAAAAGTTGTTAAGGGCAATAACAATTGAGAAAAAGATAGTTGCTGGAGATCATGAAAAGAGTTACGCTAAAATACAACAATACATAGCTATTCTAAAAAAGACTAATGAAGGTGTTGTGGTAAAGTTAAAGTGTATTGGTTTAGATCTATTGAATCCCGGGTGCAATCCAATCCTCGAAAATTGTTACATTAGCTTTGAGGCACAAGGTTATGGTTTTGTTAATGGTTGTAGACGCGTTGTTGGTATTGATGCGTGTTTTTTGAAGGGCCCATTTCAAGGACAATTACTTGTTGTTGTTTCACTTGACGCAAATTCAGGTATTTTTCCTTTAGCAGTCATGATTGCTAATAAGGAGGATGGGCCGACATGGGAGTATTTTCTTGATTGCTTGTATAACTCTATCGGAGATATTGGAGGCATCACATTTATAAGTGACAGGCAGAAAGGGCTCAAGAATGCTGTGAGAAAAAAATTTCCAATAGCAAATCATAGATTTTGTGCAAGACATTTTTATAATAATTTTAAAGCCAAACATCCTGGTCCAAAGCTAAGACAACTTTTCTGGGCTGCAGTTAAGGCCTATAATGAGCAAGACTTTTGGCAAGTTAAGGATGAGATGAAAGAAATAAGCAAACCTGCCTATAATTGGTTTTTGTATGACGGCAAAGAATCATTAGGGAGTTGGGCAAGGCATAAATTTGATGAGCATGTAAAAAGTTGATCATGTTACGAATAACATGACCGAGTCTTTCAATGCTTTTGTGCTGAAAGTTAGAGAAAAGCCAATTCTTACTATGTTGGAATGGATTAGAAGAAAAACTATGACTAGATTTCAAAAAGGTATGAAAAGGCCGTTGCTCTAGATAGTCCAATTCCACCAAAAGTGAGAAAGAATTAGTCAGAATCAAAAGAAGGGGAGGAAGTTGCTTTGTTTCAAGGGAAGTGATCACTTGTTTGAAGTTCATGACTTGAAAAATTATGTGGTGAACTTGCAGGAGATGTCTTGTCAATGTAGAGAATGGCAAATTAGTGGCAAGTTAATGGCAAATTAGTGGCAAGTTAAGGCCTAATGAATATATACATATTAAATGTAGAGAATGGCAAATTTGGCAGTTAAGGCCTGTGAATTAAAAAAAAACGTACAAGTTACTGCCTAATGAATATATACATATTAAATTTGAACTTTACTTAAGTCATCGTCATCATGCATGATTTTGTATAAGACCACAAGTTAGAAATCCGAATATGATAGGGTCAAATTATGGAGATCTACATGAAAAATGAGTGTACAACATTAAAATGGCAAGGTAATTGATTAAGAAGATCATGTGACTGCTTAGATATACATATATATAGTGTTCAATTTAATTTCTAATTGAGGCAAGAGTACCTGGCCAGGGTAATTTTTCTGATCAGGGCAATATTCTTGGTCAATTAAGATGGGGTATCTGGCATTCACCATGACAGAATGTTGAAAGAGAACACCCTTGACAAATCCATTGTTAGGCCTTGCCCATGTCTTTATTCTCAGACCATTTTGAGTACCTCTAAATGTAGTGGTCTTCACTGTGACATTTTGAACTCCTTGTTCTTGCATACTCCAGCCCAGACTTCCAATGCTGCAAAAAGAGTTGCCCAAAGAAAGAAAAGTTTTAGTATAGGGATTGCCAGAAACCTCCCAAACACCCAAGAGAGAGAATAGCTAAAATAAAGAAGAGCTAACTTACGTTCTACTTGCTGACTGTGTAAACAAATATTTACACGATCAAATTACTTATAAGGCAATTATAGATAAATTTGTATGATAAACATTTATCAGTAATCTATATTTGGGCTTTTGTCATTTTACCTTATGCCGTGGCCAGGGCCGCAGTAGACATTTTCAATCCACAAGTTGGAGGTGCCAGGGCCTATTGATACACAGTCATCGCCAGTGCCAATTACAGTTTTCAAAATGGTGACGCCAGAAGAACCTTCTATGTGAATCCCATCAGTGTTTGGGCTACTAGCTGAGGCTGAAATTTTCATATTCTGCAGCTTTGTATTTTGGCACCCATCTATAACCACATGGAACATCTGGCTGTTTAATGAAGTCAGTCCACTTATCACTATGTTGTTTGAATTGTAAAAGGCAAGTGTCTGCATGCCCCACATTTTTCCAATACAAAAAAATATATCAAAATTAGAACAAGATATATGGACAATGAGTAAATTAGAGTTTACAGAAAGTTGAGTTTCAAGTACCTGTTCCATGCTTAACTTAATACAAAATAATTGTAATAAAAAGGGCAGCCCGTGTGTTTATACCCGCCTGAAGAGGCTGATGCAGCTTAGTTCACTTTATTCAATTGTACCCTCTATTTTTTTATACGGAGCATAATATATATGTGAAAAAAGTGTACTAATTTTTTAAATAAATATTCTCTCCATCTCAATTTATGTGCAGTTATAATTATTTGCAGAAGTTCAATGGTAAAAACTTAAAAGTTAAGCCCATCAAATTTAAATTTTGAATCAGCCTGCATGTGACCTCTTGATCAAACGTGATAACTCTTTCCATTGCATCATAACTTTCCTCCAACTTAAAGAAAATACTAATAAAAATAACAAAAAAAGAAGAAGAAGATGGAACATACCGTTGCACCGGGAGGACAACTTTTTCCAGAGGTTTTACAAGCCCAAAGAGCAGCACCTTGACCATCAAAAGTTCCACCAGAAATTTTGAGTCCACTGACTCTCTCAAACTTTATCCAATTTCCAGTATTACCTATAACTCTATAATCAGAGGGAGCCACTAAGGTCCCATCAATCTTTATTGTAGTATCTTTATTCTTGCAATATTGTCCCCAAAATGCAGCATTTCCTAGTAAATAAGTTCCTTGTGGCACATATATCATGACAGATTTTGTAGAAGCACAAGCTTCAGCCCATGCATTCAGAAATGCTTTTGTTGAATCGGTCTTCCCATCAGGTTTGGCTCCATAACTCTGCACATTGTAAGTAATCTTCGTTCCTGTTGATGAATGGAAGAATAACATGATGATGACTAGAACAAGAATATGGATTTTCATTTTTTTCTCAAGGTTAATTAATTAGACAAGAATATGGATTATCTTTGAGTAATGGACAATTAATTTGAACATGTATATATTTATAGGGCTTTGGAGTTTGGAGTGCATGCACTTGTCTGTTGCATGGATTAAGAGAAGTGCCACATTAATTATTTGGTCTACTATTGAAAAACTCCCTTTATGTAAGTCAACTTTGTTTTGTTAATAGGTAGTTCTACCAATGTGAGTACATGTTGAAGTTATCTGAGTACGTTTGAGCCCAAAAAAAAATATTTTTTTCTTTTCAAAGTGTGTGTAGCTTATAATTTTCCTCTTTTAAAAAAAAAAAAAATTAGCCTGTAAATTTACAAGGTTCAGTTGACGATAAATAAGTGTTATATAGATGAGTTATTAAGAAAAGCAATATGAACTGAATTAGGATTTACCTTGAATATGCTCTTCTAGAGGAATCTTTTTCCTTTTTTTTCTGACAATTTTCTGACAGTAGTACTGAAGGATCAAATGCTTACAACATTGTGAAATAATAATTCCGCCTGTTCCGTATGATTGGGTACAAAAATTAGTAGTACATACATGTTCATTCATAATTGGCCTGCCTAATCATGAAAAGCATATGAACTTTTGACTTCAAATAGAAAATAAAACTTATCGAATAAGAGGGATTAATATAAAAAGGAAACATTGTCCTGCAACATTAATTAATAAAAAAATAAAAACATTCCGTTATATATATAGAATTAATCCCTTGGTCAGCATCTCCACATGGTGCACTTAATCATCGGCACTTAAAGTCGACGCTAAATAATTAGCTATAGCGTATTAACGTGATTAAGAGTCTTGTCTATATACATAAGAAAGGAGTAAATACAAGTATAGATCACATGGGTAGAAAAGTAGTACTTATATTATTCTAAGTTGGAAATGTATGAGAGGGTAGGTTTGTAGCGCTAATGACTATCTAAATGTTTGAAGAAAGACAAGAGGCAGTTTAATTAGCTCAAATACATATAGTTTCATTAGGTAAGTAGCTTACATCAATTAACTATACGAGAATTCGAATGAGAATACATACATACATATATATATTATATATTATATATATATATATATATATATATATATATATATATATATATATATATATATATATATATATATATATGATCACGTAGCCCATGATCAGTTATATATATAAACCCATATCTTACCTTCGAGTAAAACAAAAAAAGGAATTTTTGCATGGAGCATTCATATTGGGTCTAAAATACATATATTTAATCATTATTTATTTTGTATTGTAGTATTTTAATTATTATTTGAATATTGATTATAGTAATTTGTGCTTTACATTGTGTATTACTTTGTATGTACATTAGATATGAAATTTGAAGCAAAATTAGATGAAAAGTGTTAAAATTATAAAAAGAAACAAGAAGAAACGAGACATAGATTAATGGACTAATGATTTGGCACATCATGTTTTAGTGATATATGGAGACATACAAATATGAAATGGTGCAATTGAAAGTGAAGCAGGTGTTAAGGGTTTTACCCTGATTTTCTTATAATATTTGAGTTTTATTTTTCATAGAAAAGTCAAAGTAGTATCATAATTATTATTATTTTAAAGGAAAGTATAAATCTCTTCCGTATATTTCTATTTCTTATCTTGGAGGAAAATTTTTTGTAACAACTCTCATAGTAATTTTTAATTTTTGTGTTGTGTCGATCGTTTTAACCCTCCCTGTGTTTTATTATGATATTCGTGGTATGCGAGAGTGGGCGGCATGGTCCTCAAGGTGGTTGGTTAAAAATTATGTAAGTTTCTCATTTTGGAAGGTTGAAAAGCTGATATGGTTGACTTTAATCAATATCCGTATAAGTTGAGCTCATATCGAAATTCCATCAGCGCCATCAACTCCGGAACATGATTTTTGAGTTAGTAGGACTATTGGTTAGGGTCCTGAAATATTTAGATGAGATTTAAAAGAGTTTTTGAGTTTTGAAAGTTGAAAAGCTAAGAGAGTTGACCAAAGTCAACACTCGAGGTTAGGAAGGTCGTTTTCAAGTTTCAATAATTCCACTAGGTCCAGAGGGTAACTTTTGGTCTAGTTGAAGGTTTGGTTTGATTTTCGAGGCTTCAGAATGAGTTTTGAGTCGTGATTTAAAAATTTAGAGATTTATAAGTTAAGAGTTGACTTCCGTCAAAATTCGGTCAAGATGACCTTGTTTGGAGGATTTGATGATTTCATCAGGTCTGGAATGTGTTTTACAACGATAGCAACGATACCAAAAGGTATACAACTGTGTATTATGAACATTGAGAGCTTAGCAGCTTAGAGAATTATAGTGTAATACAAGTGTGAGAATGAAATTCAGATGTCTTTCAACAAGAAAGCAAGACCCTGTTTTTAGCTAAGCATCAAAGGAACTAGATCCACGAAATATGCCTTTTTAAATTTTATTAATTGCTCATTATCATCATTGAGTAACGATTGACGATGATCTCGGGATCTTGCATAAGGACTGAATGTCTGAGTTACTCCAATTTGGTCCTTATAGCAAATTCGGTATCGCTTTTTTGGAGCTGGATGGGCTTTCACTGTAGCATCGGATACAGATGACTTCGTACCAAAACCGTCCCTTACCGAATTTTCCAAAATGACTTCATGCTGCCTCATGCCTGGCTTGCCACTTTCGCCATGTGTCATTCATCCACTTCTTGAATCCGGAATTTGCCTTATACAATAGCATACTTGAAAAGTACTGTTGGCCCATTCTCAGCATTTCTACATTCCAAAACAGAAAAAGGATAATTTGTTGATCCTTTGGGCTATGAAAGTGATCCTTTATAAATTGTAGCCACAATTTAAGGTTTACTTTTCGGATATAATATATACACACTAGTTTTATAATATTTTTTTTGGACTGTATAAAGATTAAAGAAGAGACATGGGTGAATATGTTCATTAATGCACGAAACTTGTTTTGGGGTCCTTGTTTCGGGATAGTCTTTTGGATCCTACGAGTTCATAGCATGTGATACATTTTGACTATTAGCACTAGTTTTTTATTATATGCCAATAGCCTTCAATATAAGGTTCGTTACATGCATTTTATAATTAGATTTTTTTGAATGCAGAACATGTGCAATCATAGCGTGTATATTTTGGGTGTAATAAAAATCATTATCATACATGTACATGTCTGTTTGTTCGTGAATTTGGTAAGTCTTAGGTTCCACCACTACACCAAAACAATGTTTTAGTGGCAATTAATTAAGGACAATTAGCTAAATATCGCTAATTTATATTTTCAAGTCACTTATTAATGGCAATTGATTTTTTGTAGGTTAAAGATATCTTTTTAGGGGCAATTACTTGTGTGCAAATTTTTAAAAAAATAAAATAAAAATCACTTGCTTTGTGTCTCTCTCAATCGAATAGTTTCCAAATCCAGCCCAAGCTATTTCCAGTACTAAATTTCTTTCAATTCGTGTCTCTGTAAGTGAAGTATAATTAGGATTCCGGCAACACTTCTGATGATTTTGCTCGCCGGAGACAGTAACAAGTGGTCGATAAAGGATAGACTTAACGGCAACACTTCTGATTATTTTTCTCGTCGGGGACAAATAGTCGACAAGAGTTCCATCTTTCGCCGATATTTCATGTCCTCATTATCTCATGTCAACTAGATAAGATTTCAAAAGCACATCAACCAATACTTTGTATGATTTTTTCGATTTTGTATAATCAAATTGGTGAATTTTTCATTAAAGTTGTGTTGATTGGATGTGAAATGAGTGAAATCGGTGAATTTTTTTGTAATAATTTTAGGTTTGAGTACTGAATTGGATGGTGTAGCAAGTCTTGTGAGATTGTTCCAGATACAATTGTTTTTGATGAGTTCGAGAAGTTAGAAGTGTGCTTTGATTTGCTTCGTGTCATCTTACTTGAACAATTGTCATTTGACGTATCTATTCGTTTGTTGTTTTTGAATTTGTAGATTTCCATCAGCTGCTGCTAGTGTGAGGTCTTCTCTGGCGGCCTTCCTGATACAAAATTTAAGGTAATTACTAGTAGTAACTATTAGAAATCAAGTAGATATCATGCAAAGACAGTGAAAAATAAAAAAAAATTTATATACAATATGGATGTATACCTTTTTTATTATCTAAAGAAGAACTTGGCACTGGTTCGTGTAAATATTAAGAATATCATGACCTGAATAGATGCTTATTTGATTTGATGTTGTGCTGATTGAAATGCATATAATTTAGCAGATTTTGAGTGTTATGGATGTAGAGTGTTGTAGACAGAGCTTTAGTAGATTCCGAGTGTTATGGATTGGAGAGTTCTGATCTTCAGATGTCTTTTTCCTTCAACAAGGTTGGTGCTTTTATTATCTTAGGATCATTTGCAAAGTTGACAGATGCTTGCTTTAGTTAAGGCCCATATTGAGGCCCAAATAGTAAGGAAATGAATGGAGGACATTTTCAAGATACAACAAGGAGAAATTGAATTGCTCTGAGACTTCATTGGTTAATTCTAGAGAGAGAGAATGCTACTACCTGAAGGAAAGCATAGAACCCTCTCGGGTGAGTAAGGATTTAAGTGTGCCCAATTTAGCGGATTACAACTTCAACGTTAATGCTACAAAGCTAGCTGCTTCTATGAGAGACGTGGGTGACAAGGTCAAATGGCCTAGAAATATGAGGATTGATCCCAGCAATAGAAGTCAAGAGTTTTGGTATGTTTGAATCCTCTCTTGGAGTAATTTCCGTATTAATACTAGCTATACTTGCTTTTGATTTATTTATGTTATCTTGCCAACTAGTAGATGTTTTGGATCCTATTATCAGGGCAAAGAGATGACATTTGACTACAATTATGTCCGAGTCTTTGGGGCTGCAGTAATTCCCCATCGCCTGTGAGGGAGGGGTCTGAGGAAGGTTCCTCTCCTAGGACTTCAGTAGCTGAAAATAGAGCTGTGAATGCATTCGAGTTTAATAATGTGAGTTTTTAGATGCCATGTCTTGATGTTATTAAATATAAAGTCTCTCTTTCTGGAAAGCTTGAATGTGAAATTCCTGGATATTTTGGCTATAGATTTCAAGGGCATATACTGAGCAGCAAGACAGCTCATCAGAGGTAATCTTCATGTTTAAGTACTATTTTGCTAGTATTAGTATCAATACTGTTACCATGTATGGACTTCAGCTTGAATCGGATGTTCTGGTATCAGAAATCATAGGATTTCATGTATGTGTTCTTATTTTAGAGAGAACACACTTTTATTTATTTAATTACGTCTTCAATGTTGTTTCTTTGCTAATGCAGTTAGTGATGGAGGAGAGCCAAGTGGAGCTTCTCAAAAAGTTTTACCAATTGAGGTACGTCCAGGCATGTCCTTGGATGAGCTAAATATACTGACTGATAACTTTGGGGAGAAATATCTGATTGTCGAGGGATCTTATGGTCGCGTTTATGATGCTAAATTAAGCAATTGCCAACAAGTAGCAATAAAGTCTAATTTTTCTCCAGAATCAGAAATTGTCTTTGCAGACCAGGTGAGTCATGTCTTCGAGGACATCCTTTGGGAGAGTGATTAGCAATTGGCACTGCAACTGGAAGTGGCGAGGAACTCAATGCAGTACTATTTTTGGATGAATAGAATAATCTCTCAAAATATTTTAATTTCCTTCTTGTGTATGCAGCTACAAATGGTTACAAGACTTAAGCATGAGAATTTTGTGACTCTGACGGGTTATTTCTTAGGAGCAAACAATCAAATCTTGGTTTACGAGTTTGCAACCATCGGCACATTGCATGATGTATTACATGGTACGTCGTTAATTGAGCCATAAATATATATTGGATGTCCTAACAATGTATTGGATTATAAGTGATGATTGGATGTTCTATTGTATAGATAGAAAAAGGAGTACAACGTGCTGAGCCTGGTTCATTTCTTACCTGAAATCAGAGAGTTAAAAAATGCTTGTGGTGTAGCTAATGTCCTCGAATATTAAAAGTTGAGCCACTAATTATTCATCCTGATGTTAGATCTAGCAATGTACTATTGTTGCAAACTCGTAAACCAATGAAAGCCTTGCATTCCACTAGAGTTCAGTAGAGTTTCGGCTACCATGCTCCAGAATAAGCCTTGCATCTTTTATTTTTCTAAACTTTTACAAGAAAATCGCATCATAATACGATTAACAATCAATTTATGGTACATGTATGCCATGGGATAAGAGATAACAAAGAAAAGTGATGTTTATAGTTTTAGAGTTGTTCTCTTAGAGATGTTGACAGGAAGGAAGTAGATTATACAATGCCCGAAGGGCAACTAAGTCTTGTAGAATGGGTAGATTCTGTTATCCTACCTAATTGTTATCATGCTGTTCGGACTCTTCAAAAATATTGACGGAGTGCATGTCAGATCCTCCAAAAATAATGTATTTTTTAAGAGTCCAAGTAATACTTCAGCAGAAAAGTACCTTGACGACTTGTTGCAGTCGGCCCTTGCCTCTTAGTGTATTCATATTTGCTTCTATGCAGAGAACACTTTCATGTACTTCAATTTTCCACCAATATATAGGTATGGATAGCTCTACCTATTAGGATAAATAAAAATGAAAATATAAAAGATGTCCCTGATCTCTGCCTATTGCAAAGTTGTTTTGCAAAACTAGTTGAAATCTACAGGATGATTTGGATTCAACAATTTTGGAGCTGCAAGATGGTGCATGGGAGCTAAGGTCTCCAAAACCAGAAATAGAAAGAACCCTTGGGCGAAATAGGACAACATTTATACAGTGCTCTGATAAGTAAATATAAGGATTATGTTGTTGAGGTTTTTGCAAGATTCGGTAGATTGTTGGACTATCTCTTTATTTGAAACAATACTTAAAACTTACGAAATCAACTCCAACTGTTGTCATGGTTGGAACGGGAGTTGGTGCTTCTCGAGGTGTGTTGATTAAAGGTGGGCAGGCTTTAGAAGGGGCACAAAAGGTTTGTACCATAAATTCTTTTCTATACTACCAGGCACCAGCAACTCTATACCATAAAAAATCAATTTGATAACAAATCATCATCTATTTCTGTAGGTGAACTGTGTAGTGTTTGATAAGATGGGTACTCTTATAATGCGCAAATCAGTTGTTGTAGATACAAGGCTATTTAGAACTATGGTGCTTCATGAATTCTATGAATTGGTTTGAAACAAGTGCCTGATGTTGGACCAAGGCATTTCTGTTCCAGTTGATGCTGATGAAGTGTTAGCAGAAACAGAAGAATGGGCGCACATATGGCAGATGGTCGTGATCCTTGAACCTTTCACAATTTCTCTAGCGAAAAAAAATAGTGGCTCACTTTACGTATTTCTCCATTGTTGAACGCACTCCTTCCATTCTGATAGTACCACTAGAAGATAAAAAAGTAGATGTATTGAGTTTGATTGTTCTTATTTCAAGTGGATGACATTATTTTGAGATTGGTCAATTCTTCTATTACTACCTTCAAACTGATTTCTCTTGTGAATTTTATTTTTGATGCTATAAAAAGTGATTGGTTAAATATGTGGATTAAGGTGAATTTATTATTAATTTTAGTTATCATAATAATTGACACTAAAACAGGTCTCCTTTCGTGGCAATTATTATATTTTTTTCGATAATAACAAAAGTCGTAAAATATGCTTCATATTACATTTCTAAAGTAGCTTTAATGGCATTAGTAATGGCCGCTAAATTAATGCCACTAAAAGTAATTACTTTTAGCGATAATAATATGAGTCTTTACCGGCACTCGACGTAAATGCCGCTAAAAGCTTTAGCGACATTGAAAGCAATGGCATTTAAATAAATACCGCTAAATATTTTTGCGGCAACAAGTATTGCCGCTAAAAGCCTCTTTTGTTGTAGTGCACTAGGGGGCGGAGTTAACATTTTGATCAGGGATTTGACAGAATTCAGTAGCTTTGATGCAAATTTTATATTTTCTTTTAAAAAATTCATTTAATATGTATAAATAATATATCAAGAGTTCGGTAACTTTTATCTTTCTTTTTTAAAACCAGAAAGTATAAACTCAAATTTCTTGCTCTACCCCTCCCCTCTTAGCAAAAGTGACCCATGATATTGATTTTGTACAAAGGATGCACAATCAGAGCATAAAGTATCAGCAATTCGAAACACATGGTCTGAGCTACTATATGACTTGTAATTTATAAGTACTTGATGACTTATTTATGAGTTTGGTAAATACAAAAAATATTTGTTATATAAGTGTTTATATAAGACAAAATAAATTAGAAGTCATAAGTGGTCATTCTTAATATATAGGGACAACTACATAAATTTCTCTTAAAGGGAGTGGCTTTGCAATTTTGCCCCCCATAAGAAAGATCTTACAAAAATAGTCTTCCTTCTTTTTATGTATAGAACAACTATCTTTTTGCCCCTCTATACCTCAAATATTTTTAAACAACTCTACATGTTCATTTGCCTCTCAACTTTTATATTTATTTCTTTTTCTCTTTTTTATTTTTCTTTGATTTTTATTTTTTCTTCTACGTTTTTTTTTTCTCAATCTTTATTTTTTTCCTTTTCTCCTTTCAATTCTATTTTTTTCTCTCTTTTTTTTATTTTTCTCAACCTTTATTTTTTCATTTATTTTTTGTTTTGTCTTTTTTTTCGTTTTTTCTTTTTTTCTCAATCTTTATTTTTTTCTTTTCTCCTCTCAACATCATTTTTTTTTTCTTTGATTTTTAATTTATTTTTCTCTTTTTTGGATCATTTTTCTCAACCTTTGTTTTATTTTATTTTGTATGAGATGT
>QJPP01005448.1:0-105819 GCA_003996215.1 Jaltomata sinuosa
TGAATTAGTATTTAACTTTAACCTTTTAAATTAGGTCTTGAATCTTAGTTTTTTTAAGTTAAGTTTGTTAGTTTTGAGTTAAGAATTAGTTTTCAACTTTAGGAATGATTTTTTGAACTAGAATTAGGTTGGTTCTTGAATCTAGAATTATGTTCTTGAATTAGATTAATGACTTGAATTTGAAAACTTTGAATTTGAAATAGGTTGTTGAATTAGTTTTGAGTTTTGTTTTAGAATCTTGAATTAGTATTTAACTTTAACTTTTTAAATTAGGTTCTTGAATCTTAGTTTTTTTAAGTAAATTTTTTTAAGTTAAGATTGTTAGTTTTGAGTTAAGAATTAGTTTTCAACTTTAGGAATGATTTTTTGAACTAGAATTAGGTTGGTTCTTGAATTTGGAATTATGTTCTTGAATTAGATTATTGACTTGAATTTGGGAACTTTGAATTTGAAATAGGTTGTTGAATTAGTTTTGAGTTTTTTTTAGAATCTTGAATTAATATTTAACTTTAACCTTTTAAATTAGGTCTTGAATCTTAGCTTTTTTGAGTTAAGTTTTTTTAAGTTAAGTTTGTTAGTTTTAAGTTAAGAATTAGTTTTCAACTTTAGGAATGATTTTTTGAACTAGAATTAGGTTAGTTCTTGAATTTGGAATTATGTTATTGAATTAGATTATTGACTTGAATTTGAAAACTTTGAATTTGAAATAGGTTGTTGAATTAGTTTTTAGTTTTGTTTTAGAATCTTGAATTAGTATTTAACTTTAACTTTTTAAATTAGGTTCTTGAATCTTAGTTTTTTTAAGTTAATGTTTTTTAAGTTAAGATTGTTAGTTTTGAGTTAAGAATTAGTTTTCAACTTTAGGAATGATTTTTTGAAGTAGAATTAGGTTGGTTCTTCAATTTGGAATTATGTTCTTGAATTAGATTATTGACTTGAATTTGGGAACTTTGAATTTGAAATAGGTTGTTGAATTAGTTTTGAGTTTTGTTTTAGAATCTTGAATTAGTATTTAACTTTAACCTTTTAAATTAGGTTCTTGAATCTTAGTTTTTTTAAGTTAAGTTTGTTAGTTTTAAGTTAAAAATTAGTTTTCAACTTTAGGAATTATTTTTTGAACTAGAATTAGGTTGGTTTTTGAATTTGGAATTATGTTCTTGAATTAGATTATTGACTTGAATTTGGGAACTTTGAATTTGAAATAGGTTGTTGAATTAGTTTTGAGTTTTGTTGTTAGAATCTTGAATTAGTATATATATATATTATGTATATATTATAATTTTTATTTTTTTATATGCAGGATGAGTTTGGACGTGTTTTGTCTGAGTATAGCCAAACTCAGCAAGGTCTTGGCTTGTCGACCGAGCCTACAAATGAGGAAGCCACTCAAATATGGATCGAAAAAGTGGCTGGGGGCAGACAAAAGGGGAGAGTCTATGGTCTAGGCTCGAGGAATGATTTGCGATGAATCTAGGCAGGACTGGATGGTATTGGATCCTCGCGCCAAGCTGAGGCAGTTGATGGGGTCCAGCTTGCACATATGTCGCAGCAGATCACAGATCTTACTCGGGCCTTGGCAGAATATGAGAGAAAATGGACTGAGACCACTGATGATCTGTCCAAGACCATCCAGGCTCTTCGAGAAGAAATGTCATCCTTTGTTGGTCATAGGCATCATAGTATAGATCCTACTCCTTCCTCCTCGTCATCAAGTGACGACGTTACTGAGACTACTGAAAATGAGGAGGAGTTTGTGGATACTACCCCCCATTAGGATTGTCCCATTTCCTTCTATCACAATTTGAAACTTTTTGACAATGTTATTGAATACTTTATAGGTCCTTTTGGTGGACCTTTTATGTGATTAGTAGTTTTTTACTATGTTTTTTGTTTATTGATGATGTTTTTATTGTTTTATGAATGGTAATTTCTCGTATGGGCTGTATTGAATAGGTTTTTGAAATGGCAGGTGGTGCATATTGAAAATGCACATTTTTGTTGCTGGAAAAAATGAAGAAAAGCGACGGACAACGTCTCTTTTGTCCGTCGCTTTTCTGGAATATTTTTTAAAAAATCCCAGAAAAGGCGACGGACAGCGTCGCTTTTCTGGAAAATCTTTACCAGGAAAAGCGACGACGTCCGTCGCTTTTCTGGAAAAATAAAAAAAAAATCATCGCTTTTTACTTGGCGATGCAGTCCGTGTCTTCTAAAGCGACGCTGTCCGTCGCTTTTGGAAAATCGACAGGCCATTTTCCCACGGTAGTGAGGTCGTCTCTTTTCCGTCGCTTTAGGCCAAAAAAGCGACGGCCAGCGTCGCTTTTGGCCGTCTCTTTTTGGCCTTTTTTAGTAGTGAGCGGCTCAGGAAATTGAATGAGTTGGATGAATTCCGCCTGAATGCATATGAGAGTTCAGCCTTATACAAGGAGAGGATGAAATTGTATCATGATCGGAAGATAGAAAAGAGAAACTTCCAGCCGGGTGACTTGGTCCTACTTTTCAATTCTAGGCTTCGGTTATTTCCTGGTAAGTTGAAGTCCAAGTGGATTGTACCATTCAAGGTGGTACAAGTGTTTCCTCACGGGGCCGTTGAACTTGAGAATCATAAAGGAAAAAGTTCAAGGCTAATGGACAGCAGATCAAAGCTTATTTTGGCACGATAGAGGAGCTCAAAACAATTGAAGCCCGGAGTCTTGATGAATTTATCCCACCCAAGGAGCTTGATGAAGTCTGATTAATCAAGCAACCTGCGTCGTGCCGCGACATTAAATCAGGCGCTGCATGGGAGGCAACCCATAGATTTTTTGTTTTGATTTTTCTTTTGGACTTTTTGCTTTTGTAGAGTGTTTTGGCGAAGTCTGAGTAGACAAAACACTCGCGTCATGCCGTGATGTTAAATTAGTGAAGTTTGAGTAGCCAAAACACTCGCATCATACTGCAATGTTAAATCAAGCGCTGCATAGGAGGCAACCCATGGACTAATGTGTGTTGAATTTGCAGGAAGTGGGGAGATGAAAATAAAATTGGAAGAACTGCAGGTAAAAAGGGGTCCCACGGGCTCTGTGATGGGCCATCGCAGGTGCCACGCCCGTGGGACTAAGGCATCCAAGCTGGAAAAATGTTAAGTATGGAAGAAATCTTGGTCTGTCCCATTTCCACTCCCTACATGACGGGCCGTCGCGGCACCGACGGGCATGGGAATGGGCGTGAAACCAAAATAAAGACAGCATGAATCACTGGCTCAGTCCCATGTCCCACGTGATGGGACGTCTCATCCCTGATGGGTGTGGGAAGCCAGCTTCAGAAGCCCAGGTAAGTTCTTCACGATGGGCCATCGCATGCCCCACGGGTGTCGCGTAGCTCGTCGTCTGGGTCGATCAAACAAGGTCAACAATTTTGTAATCTTTCTTAAATTTTGCCCCGATCCGACCCAGAATCCCATTTCCTTTTTTCCCTGTCTAATAGGCATCTTGACCTCATTCAATTGAGGTCAAACGACACTTATCTACCTCCTCCTAAATTTTCTCTCCACAATTCACGACTCCTTCTCCCCAATTTCACTCCCCACGATCAATCTCCACGTCTCCCCATAAACTCTCCACATCAACACTAAGCAAAGCTCACTTACACTCTACAAGTTTTATTTCAAAGAGTTATTGGCAACCAAAGAGGTAAGTAATTTCTTCTTGTAATTTGTCAATCTTACTTGATGTTTGAAAACAATAGTTATGGGTTCTTGTGTTGTGAATTTTTCATGATGTTTTAAGCCAAACCCTAGTGGTGAAATTTTGTTTGGTGATTGTGTGCGTGCATATAAAGTGAATAAAATGAAAATTAGGGTATGGATTGATGATGATACTTGTTAATTTATTACATTTGTTGTTTGGGTGAGGAGAAAAGAAAGAGTTATATGCTAAGTATTCGAATTGAGGGGGAGAGAAGTTTTGTATGGTTAATTGGATTCCATGGGCCACCTGATGGGTCATCAGAGGCACGACGGGCGTCGAACATAGTGTGAGATTTGATCAGTGCCTGAAAAAGTCTTTGTCCAATCTCGACGCCCGTTCTAACGGGACATCAAACCTCCCATACCCATGGGAGGAGCCAGTGGGAGGACAGTTGTCCTTCAAAATCCCACTGCAAGGATCCGACGTCCTATCCCATGAGATGTCGGACACCCCACCCCGTGGCACAGGGTCGTGGGAGGAAAAATTCACCTGCAAAATTCGTTGGATCATTCTGATGCCCTGTGCCACAGGCCGTCAGACCTCCCACGCCCGTGGGAGGCCAAATTGAACTGAAAATTTTGTAAGTGTTACATTTTTCTAGTTTTTGATTTTTGATATACGTTGCTAACGTCGGTTACCTACAGGTACTAAATGGCTCCAAAAACACCACTCTGACACAGGGGGCAGAAGTCAAAGGATACATCCGACAAATCTCTACTAAAGGACCAAATCAATTCTGAGGTCAAGAAGAGTGACTCATACAACATCCCCCTCGCCCGAAAAACCAGAAGAAAGCTGATAGTAACTCCTTCCCAGTCTGAAGAGGAAGGAGGCAATGCACCTACAGAAAAGGAAGGATCATCTTCCGGCTTGACTGAGTCCAGTGCAGTGAGTGACCATGCTCCCCCACCAGCAAAAAGAGGGAAGAAAATAGTTACCCAGGTTTCTAGTGGCATTGAAATCGGGACCGAGTCGGGAGATGATGATGGGTCAGGGTCTGAGCACAGTCTAGCCAAACAGGCAGAGGGTGATGCTAATTCGGATACAGATAATACTACTCCAGAAAGGGAGACTCTATCACCCACTCAGTCTGGCCCTGGCGCAACACTGGTACTTGCTCGGGAGAGAGCTAGATTGAATGTCAAAGGGTCAAAGAAGATATTTAATTATGGCCTGGAGGTGACAACACGGGGAAATCTGAGTTGACCGATCACTGAGGAATGATGGATAGACCCTTTCAAGCTAAAGAACTTCCCAAGCTTGATGAATATTTCCAGTAATACCAGTTGGGTTGGATGAGCAAGCCACTCTCGGACTACCAACCGGTGATTGTGAGGGAGTTTTATGCAAACTACCAAGAAATATTGGAAAGTCGATGCAAAAAGGGTCAAAGAGCTGCTGACTTGCCCGCTCTTGAGAGCATACCAGTGCGAGGTGTCCCTGTGAACATCTCCTCCAAAACTATCAACAGATTCCTCTTTGGGCTCGGATATGAGATTGTCGCTGACCCTTTTGAGTATGTTCATAGAATGGAAAGGGAAGCCAAATGGACCAAATGGACCAAATGGTTGGCCAAGCGACTCACGACAACTGGGAAACCAAGCTGGCTAAATCAAGATAAGACGCAAATCACAAAGGCCTCCATATCATTTGAGGCCAAGTTATGGTGGGCTATAGTACGATTGTGACTGATGCCGATGGGTAGAGATAACTAGCTCACTCTAGAAAGAGCTATCTTGGTGGCTAGCTTGTTATCAAAATACAAGTTAAACTTCAGGAAACTCATAGTTGAAGAGATCAGAGACAGAGTCACCAAGATAGGCTCCTCCTATCTATTTCCCTACCTCATTACTGAGCTTTGTGATGAAGATAATGTCCTAAAATATGCGGGTATTGATCGTGCAGAGAGGGCCATCTGGACACATCATCCCGAGAGGTCAAAGGATAAAACTAGAATATTAGGTTTGAGTGGTGCATTAGAACCACTAGCCCTTACCCAAGAGGCACATGTACCGACACCAACGGCAACTCCATCTACCACTGCCATGCCCACCCTACAGGGTAGCCAAAATGAGCATGCTACTGCTGGTCCATCTTTTTCTTCAGCACCTCCAATGGATGAACCTGAGTCCATATTTTCTTTTCATCCATCAAATGTCTCCAACACAGTTCAAAAGACTATTGAGTTGAGAGAGAAAATGAATAGGTTTAGTTTGCAGTTTCAGCTGATTCTCGATGCCTCCATCCAAAAAGCCATATCATCATTTTTCAACGTGAATGACCAAATAGACACACTAGAAGAGAGGGTTAATGAGAAGCGGCAGGAAATGGGTGCACTTGAACTTACAGAAATTAAGCAACAGATAGGTGAGCAAAGGGTCGATGTGGATGAGCTTAGAAGTTAGCCAGCTGTCCAGCAAAGGCTCTACTAGTCTTGCCGCAGATCTCATTGGAGCCAACCTTTAACTTATGGGACTTTGTAGACCCCGAGATTCAGCCATCCGGTTAGGACAAAGAGAAAGAAAAGGAGTCTGGACTGGTAAAGGAAAATGAGGTTGAACCAGAAAAGGAAAATGAGCCTTCAGAGCCTCAGAAAAAGAGGAAAAGAAAAGAGAAGAACGTCACAAAAGTTAAAACTCCACTTAGCCCAAAATCTCAAAAGAAGAAGGAGGAGAGAGACGTGAAGAGAGCCAGGAAAGAGTGAGAGCGGGCAACAAAGGAGTCTCTATCTATGCATCAGATCAAAGTTGATGGCGCTGGCACAGGTGGTTCAGTTAGTGGTGTTGCTGGCAATATGGATATACCTTGTTTATACCCCATTGTAGGAGTTTACGGTGAGGATGCTACTCGGGTAGCTGATGTTGTTGTTGAGAGGACTGTAGAGGCAGCCTCTATTGGAGATATGACTGCATGCATCGATCAGATAGGCCCAACTTCTGCTACAGCCGATGACCGTGCTTAGGCGCCGTAGGTATGCCTTATATCTCTTGTTTTACTATTTTTAGTGCATTGGGGACAATGCATAACTTTCTAGATGGGGTAGGGGCAGCATTGGTCATCTGGTTGGTTTTTGTAGAGTGTTTTGGCAAAGTCTGAGTAGCCAAAACACTTGCGTCATGCCGCGATGTTAAATGAAGCATTGCATGAGAGGCAACCCATGAGGGTATCTATATGGTATCCACGTCCTTGGGGTTTTTTTGCTTGTGTTCTTTCCCTAAGGACTTTTATTTTTTGTTGAACTGGCATATTTAGTATAGGATGTGTGTTTGTAGAAGTGAATTAGAAACTGAATGCAGTCATGGTCTAATTTTTTGAAGAAAAAAAATAGATATCCCTCCAAATTTTTGTGCAATAAGGCGTTAGAACTAACCTTGATGGATCTGTAAATGACAGCATGTATATAACTGAGATAAGTAGCTTAAGCTATAGCATGAACCGAGAGTTAGCTAATCTGTAGTCTAAACTCTGTGCCATGTGTGAAGTGAGCTGCTTAGTATCTGTTCTTGTTGTACTATGCAATCTAGAACTTGCCTGGTTAGTTGTGATGTGGTTGTAGAATGGTTTAGTTAGGACATGATCATAGGCCATTTTTGAATTAGTTCACTTCAGCCAAATAACCTACCAAGTGAAAATTAATCCCTTTGATCCCTGAATTTGATCCTAAAGTTGAACCTTTTTGTTGTTAGCCTATTCACCTTCCCTATTTTCAATAAATCTCTGTTTTGTCCCTGGTCCCTCCTTGGACATTGTGCACCTCAACTCAGGCTAAAAGCCTAAGTTGAGGGTGGCTACTGTAGGGGTAAGTAGGAAGTGTTGGGTATGAAAAGATTGGATTAGTTATAGAAAGAAAGACATTGGGTGTGGTTTGTGTGCAAGAAAAAGAAAATAAAATAAAAGAAAGAAAAATATGAATAAAAAGAAAAGTTGCAAAAATGTAATAGAAGCCACACCCAAGCTTGATAAAAGTAAAAAGGTTTGAATGAAAGGAGAATAAGGGAGGAAAATTGTAAGGTCTGAAAAGTGGAGAAAATAAAGAAGTAATTGTAGTCTCAAGGAGGGAATAATCACTATGTACCCAAATGTACCACTCCCGTACCTGAGCCTACATTACAAGCCTAACAAAGTCCTATAGTGATCCTAACCAAACTGTTTGAAAGCTAATACATAGAAAATAAGGGCAAGCCTGTGGTATTGTATATGTGCAGCTTGAATTTCTTTTTGAGAGTGAGTGGATTCCTAGTCCATGTTTGTTCAATGGATATTTTGTGTGATTCGGGACTTCTTTGTTATGAGGGCTCTAGAGTAGACTGCGGTTGCTAATTACTTGGTTTGAAGGTCTGCTGTGTATCCTAGATTACTCATGAATATCGTGTTGTCACTCATGGATCCGTCTTGTGTTATTTTGATAACTTGATAAACTGCACTGGTGTTTGAGCTGTTAAGGAGTGGGTACTAGTCTGAAGGTTTAAGAGTTTAAATGAATCATGTTGCTGCTGTAGTTTCTGGTTTCCTTCTACTTAAGCGTCACTTCATTTTTTGTTTTCGTTTGTTGCTTGAGACAAGCAAACATTCTAAGTTGAGGGTGTTGATGCACCGTGATTTCATGGCACTTTCGACGCTTAAAACTAAGGATTTTTGGTAGTTCTTAAGTACATTTTGTTGGATTTGATATCATTTGTTACATGTACAAGGAAAAGTATTGAAAAGATGAAAATGCCAAAGCATTACAGATTTTTGGGCAAAAAGTCATGCCCCACGGGCGTCACACCCACGACGGCCCATGGGAGAAGGCGTCTGAACAAGGCAGTCGGAGAAGCTAAGGCATGGAAGCCTGATGGGCTACCATAACGCTCGTGGATAACACGATGGGACATCACAGAGTGCGTCAACTTAAGCCAGAGAATATATGAAGCAGCCAAGTAAAGGGCGACGGGCATCCACGACGGGCGTGATGCCTACGATGCCCCATCACAGATGCCCGTGGAAATAAAGCAGTGGAGATGGGAGAAGGCATGTACAGCTGACCGGCAACCACAACAGGCATCGCACCCATGACGTCCCATCACAGTCGCCCGTGGTATCAAGCCAGGAGTCCTGGAACCAAGACAAGAATAAACCCGACGGGCACCCACGACGCCCATTGCATCCACGATGGCCCGTGGGGCATCCTATCGGTAGCAGTCGCGTCCAGCTTTCCAAGAATAGTTACGATTTGGTCTTTTTATCTATAAATACTTTCCCTTAGGTTTTATTTTCGGTTGTTACTCATTATTTTCGTACAATCACTATATTGTTATGGTTGTTTGACTTTATTACACAAGTTCTTGAGATTAAAAATTGTTCTTGATTAATTGAAGTGTTCTTGAGCTTTTCTTCAAGATTTTGAATTTCTTTACTTCTACTTGTAAGTATATACTGATGATTGCTCCAACAACCATTAATTATTTATTTATGAACATGACTAGCTAAATTCACAACTTAGGGTTGTGGAAACCATGAAGGACTAACGAAGTAGGCAAAGTACTTGGTGATTCTAGGGCGGGGTTTATGCATGTATCGTTCTTCCCTTCGCTTTGATTATTTTTTAATGGTTGCAAATGTTAGAACTAGCCTTATTCTTACTTGCCAGACCATGGAGGTAATGGATGGGAAAAGGGTTATTCAATGATGGTGATTTGAGGCTATCAACTCTCATTTAATAGCTTGACCTTGTCCGAGAATAGCTAATCTGGGATCCAGGGTAAGGGTTAGTAAATTATACACCCACGGCCGGACCAAGGCTTGTGGTAAAATTCATCTATTTGTCGGACCAAGGATTTAGGTGAACCTAACTTACCGATTCTGCATGCTAAGCACCAAGCTGATTTAGTAAGTACAAACGCCTTTCTAAGTTATAATCTCATAGAGAACACTACCCTAGTCGCTTCTTTTATTAATAACAACGGCTGAAACTGATAATTGTTACTTGTCACGAATTTAAGTTACGATAACTCACTGTTACTTAAAACCCTCCTCTCAAGGGAAATAAATGGCTAAGAGCGCAAGTAAACACTAATCACCCATAGTCCTACCATATTCCCTGTGGGATCGACCTCAACCTTCATTGGGTTCTATATTTGAACAGCGACCACTTACGCTTCTAAAAGGAGGTGTAATTTGGGTGCATTAAGCCTCATCTTTTTGTTATGAAGGACCCATTTTTTAAATCTTGTGACCTCCCATGAGCACTTGTTGTGTTATGAGCTTTGAAGAATGAAGTGAAAGTTATTGAAGTTTGACTGGAAAAAAAAGAGAATGTTGTACTAGTAAGGGACTAAGATAAAAAAAGATGTTATGATAATAAATCATGTTGTTGAAAGAAAAAATATATATTTTTCTTCTTAGTGATAACTTTTGGTATGATTGCTCTTAAAGAAAAAGAACAAAGTGTGAGCGTTTAAATTAAAAAAGTTGTGTTCAACATAAGTATGGATTTGAACTGTGAAATTGTACGTATTAAAGTGTTTAGGGAGGTGTTGTCACTATTATCCATATGTATCCTATCCGTCCCCTATCTTACGTTAGAGCCAAATGAAATCAAGCTTGATTTTAAACTGTATGAGTTTGAATTAGTGGAGTATTACATCAAGACATGCCTATACTACATCTTTATGGTACAAGAACTTTATTTTTGAGAGAGCGTAAATTTTTTCTATCTCAAGTTTTCAATTTTCATAAATTTTATATGTATGAGACGATTCTCTGTTATTTGTGTGAGGGGCACATGAATTGCAAAAGGTACAAAATATTGTGTGACTCCTCTAATGGAGTAAATGAGAGAGGTGTATTAAAATTGATTTTGAGTCGAGTCTTGAAGTTGTCTGATTATGGACAGGTACTTTAATTGTTTTAAATATTATTGACATAACAAGTTAGGAAGAGATATTTAAAAAGTCGTCCGTTCTTTAGACTGTAGTTTGATTACTCGAGGACGAGCAATGATTTAAGTGTGGGATGTTGATGGTAGATTATAAACACTGATTTTTAGCTATTTTTTGGCTATTATTTGCTATACTTTAATTGAGTTTGAGCTAATATATAATGAATTTATACTCATTACGCGTATTTTATTTTGCAGGACATGTTTCTAAAATAATCAATAAATTTATAGCTAAACCAAGTTATTTGAGACTTTGAATTCAGAGTAAAAGTCTAAAACAATTAATCAAGATTGAGTTTGAAGTTAAAGAAAAATTGGACATGAGTAAAGCAGTGTAAAAATAAAGAGATTCAAAGTAAAAATAAACTAAAAAAGGGTACAAGTGGAGGACATACTTATTATCCTTGTGTAACACTCAAGTATTTTGAGGTTATTCTTCGTGTCCTCTGTCAAAGTCTTGCGAGCCTAAGTTTGAGAAATTTATTTAACATCGCGCGTATTTAAATATATTTGATTTAAAACTAAAATTTGGTAAAAAAAATTATATTTATTGCCTTCCTAAAATAGTTTAAATATTTATAAAAAATACTTTTTTATGATATATTTATGTATGTATTTATTTTATTAGAGTTTTATAATTTATTAATATTTTAACGAAGATAGTAAATCTAATTATATTGAAAAATTATTACTATATACAATAGACTTTATTTAAAATATTTTTTATAAATTATGATATATTTTAAAAAGTTATATATATCTTATCATGAACTTATGCAATATCCAAATACATACATAATCGAATAAGAATTAAGTTGCGTGATTACCACCACTTTCACGTGGGAGTGGTGGGGAATTGCAGCACAAGGATTTAATGCCACCTATCTTATCTATTCATTTGCCACAATTTTTAGTAATTAATATGTATATGAGTTATCCATTTAATTATTGCATTAAGTGCCATATATATAAGAGGGTACGTACAAGAGTTTCAAAAATATTTTCCATTACATTTTCCTTAACAAGGTAAGATCAAGTATGCTGCCAATTGAAAGGATTTTCCAAGTGTTGAAGTGACTAGTTCATGAGAAGGAAAAGGATTTATTATGATGCATCAAAAACATAGATTTTGTACTCACGTCGAACGAGATTTTGGTAGGAAAAATATTTTGATGCTTTATCCGATCACAAAAGGAAAATCAATTATCTATATTAAATTATTGGAACTCAGATTTTAAATATGTAAAGGCTATTTTTTTTGTTTTTTTTGGCATGATTTCTTAAGATTTAAAATCCTCGTGTCTAGCGTGCTATCGGGGAGTCGGTTGATAGATGTCTCTTAATTATTATTTATATTATTCGTGTTATAAACTCATATGCGGTGATCGATTACGTGTTAAGTTGGAGGTAAGAGGTGGTGTATATATGATTGTGGTTATCAGATTACGTTGATCATCGAATTAATTATGGTACAAAGGTGGTATAATAATTCTTGGGTACTTGGGGGCTGCCTTAAAAGTTTGTATTGTATTGTGCATTGCA
This sequence comes from Jaltomata sinuosa, assembly GCA_003996215.1. Taxonomy (NCBI): domain Eukaryota; kingdom Viridiplantae; phylum Streptophyta; class Magnoliopsida; order Solanales; family Solanaceae; genus Jaltomata; species Jaltomata sinuosa. Next base: position 12,187 of record QJPP01005448.1, read on the forward strand.
TATTGTATTATGTTTCATTATTTATTTTTTATTGTGATTACCTAGAGGGCTCATGAAAACCTGTAAGGTGTGAGACCTGTCCGCATGGTTGATCCCGTGGCTTTGCAAGGACCTGTAAGGCATGAGATTTTTCTGCATGGTCGAGCCATGATATTATGAGAATCTGTAAGCCGCGAGTATTTTTCTGCATGGTCTTTCTTGTGTATTCCTCTTCCATAAGACGTGAGTTTATTTCATAGGTTGAGCTTATGTATTATATTTTTCAGCTTGTATTGCATTCTTATGTTATAATTATTGTGATTTGTTGTATCTTGAGTTCAGAGGTGATATGTCACCGAGGTTGTGAATGTTGAGGGGCCTAGAGTAGGAGAAGGTAAGGTAGTATTAGGATGATATTTTGTATGTGCTGGTTGTGACTAGGATGTTGGTATCATTTCTATTGAACTTATTTTATATTGTGATTTCAGTTTCGGTTATGATATTTTAGTTATTCTTTTGCCTTACATATTCGGTACATTCTTCTGTACTGATGTCCCCATTGTCTGGGGGCACTGCATTCATACCTGCAGATTATCACGTAGACAATGGTCTTGATTGCATGTGCTCGAGTTCAGCTGATGCTTGGTACACTTTGTTCTTTCTGGAGTAGTTAAGTCTGGAGTCTTCTTTAGCTTTATATTGGTAAGGGGTATGTCGGGGTTCTGTCTCGACTCGTAGTTAGTGATTTTTCATCTTAGAGGCTTGTAGACATCTGTTGTGGGTCTGGTAGTCAGTTATGGCCTGGTTGGCCTTGTATTATATTTTTGTTATATTCAAGTTTATTTCCATTGCGTTTCTTCTGGTATTGGCTTGGACTTAACGATCCACTGATGTTGTTTGGTTCAGTTTCTATTAGTTCACTCGATTGAGTGTGGTATTAGGTTCCAGTCGCGCCTCCTTGAATTTGGAGCATGACACCTTGTCCCCCCATTCAAAGACAAAGTAAAGAGAACAAGTGAAAGAGAAAGATGAAAAAAAAACGTACATGAAGCCAAGAAAAGCAGCGTTGAAAAATAATTTCTTGTGCGAGCGAGCCAAGCGTGCAAGGGGCAGAGAGAAATTTTAGAATTTTTTGTACTGTGCAGTTAGCTGCGTGGTTAGGGCTTCAGCCGTACGATCGCGTAACAGATATTCGAGGCTAATATTTTTGGACTTCATTCAATTAAGGGTGTTTTCATTCAAAAAAAATTGAGACATGTTATAAATAGATTGTAAATATATTTTCGTGAAGACTTTTGACCTATAAAAAAAGGAGGAGCATAGAAGAGAAGAGAAAACTCGAATTCACTACTTTCCATTACCACTTGATTCAATATGAAAGTTTGAATCCATCGTCGATTGTAATATTTTTAAGTATTTTTTCTTGAATGCTCTTTGGTTCTATTATGGAGTAGTTTCTTATAGGGTTTTTGATGGACAAGGTGTAATGATGAATAATTTTAGATTTTGATTCTCGTTTTATGCTTGAGTTCGTTTACAAAGTTTAAGTTAATTTTGTTATATTTATTATCACGATCCAAACTGTCATGATTGACACTCACACTAACCCTCTAGTGGGCGAATAATAACTTGCAAACTAACCCAAGAAGTTATAGATTTATTTAATGAATTTTAGGCATTCGAGATATAATACTAAGAGCCTTTAAATATCAACTAAAGTAAATGCGCGAAAATCTAACTATTAAATCTCAAAATTTGAAAGTCATCGTACAAGAACTCTAACTAAAAAATATCTAAGAGTAGCAAAAATAGATAAAATAATATCTGAAAAAAATAGACATCTGTCAAAAAAATCTGCGGCAGCCTGGATAGAGAAGTAGCTTACCCTTAGATCAATCAATAGGCGACACTAAATGCGAGGTCGCGAAGAAGACTCTTGAAAAATAGTCTGCACTCAAAAAAAGTACAGGGGTAGCAACAGTATTATATACTGATAGGCATCATATGCCTACTCATATTTGTAACAAGTATACATCACGTAGTCAATAAAATCAATAGACAGGTACAACAACACGTAACCAAGTCATGGAATCAAGTAGTCAACAATAACCAGGTAAATAAACAAACTCCAGCCATACCAATGTCAATCAATACTAGACATATAAGTCACTAAAAATAGGAATAAGAAGTCATCACAAAACTCTGCAAGTATAATGCAATCACAACACAAATATGAAATGATATTCATATTGAATCACAGTTGTATAGCCTCTGTATCTCATCAGTCTCACTCACTCTGTATCATATCTGAACACAGAACTATCACTAATATGTACATACATGCTAAAGGGTCTTATTTTTACCCAACTAGTCATGACATGTAGGGGACCCTAGGCGTTTATGTACTGTACTGGCATGGCACCTGATCTACCATACAACCATTCATTCGTAAGCTCATATCGGACTTGAGTCACTCATATTTGAACCATGTTTCATACCGGTATGGTATCTGATCCATCACATAATCGCTTATTCATAAACTCATATTAGACTCGAGCCACTCATATCTGAACTATATTTTGTACTAGCGTGATAGCTGATCCATCACATAATCGCTCATCTGTAAGATCATATCAGACTCGAGCCACTCATCTCAGAATAATAATATATTTCTTATTTCTCTCAACATAATTTAGTAGCTTATTCATACAAGTATTGTCAAGATAACAAGTATCAATCAAAGTCTATGTTCGAAGACCAATCATACATGCTTTAACTCACAACACATACAAGTGACTAATCAAAATCTAACACTAAATAAGTCATAACCTACCTCAACCGAAGAACTTGAACGAGCAAGCTACTTCACGTGAGCCTTCCCTTCTTAAAATCCTCAGAATGCTAAAGTCTAAAAATAACCAATGCAAGAGTATTTAATCATCTACTCTTCAAACAATAACTTTGAAAATTCAAATCCACCTAATTTTATCCTTTTCAAGGTTTAGACCATTCTCCAAGGGTTAATTCATTATAGTCTAGCTCTCCAATGATCACACCATCCTAAATGTAATACCCCAGAATTTAGACCAGCATTTAAAAACCCAAAACTCAAAAAAACACTCAGTAAAAGTTCATCTCCAGGCAAGCCCCACGGGCTGACCCACGGGCGTCGTGGACACGATGGCCTATCGGGGTCCCCATGGGAAGAGCCTAGAGGCTCAGTCCAGCCTGCTCTAGCCAAATGGGGTACCCAATATACGTCGGAGGTCTAACGGGCCATCGGGCATCCCGTGAGGAGAAGCCAATGCCCCAGTCCTAGACTCTCTTGCCCTGATGGGCAAATTGCCACGAGCGTCGTGGATGCAATGGGCCGTAGGTCTTCCCATGGGATGGTCTAGAGGGCCAGCCTAGTCTACCCTATTCCAATGCCCTGGATGATGGGTCGTCACAGGTCTGATTCCCGTCAGGCAGCCCATCTGGTGAAGGGTTTTTGTGAAATTTTCAGTTTTAAGTTGGGGGCATTCCAGTCTTTTCCCAATTCTTTTAAATCCGATCCTAAGTCATTTTAGGAGTAATTAAATGGTTTTTACTCTATTTTCCTCATTAATCCTAAACTAAATTGACACTTAGCAATATCAGACAAGAATAAAAGTGCTTTCTCTCAAGAACGAGCCAGAGGGTTTTCTCCCAGTTCAACCTCAAATCCAAAGGTTCAACCGTAGAATCTTCTTCCAGGTATGTGGAATTTTACTAGTGGGTTCCTTTCACCCATTAGGTCCCTAGAATTATGTCAGTTTCTTCAGTTTCTCCATGCTATATTCAGACCTAGGGTTCCTAAATCTTAGGAATTCATTGTAATTTAGCTATTATAGTTTTCATGGTATTAATTACATGTTTCTTGGAGAATTAGTATAGTTTCATGTATAGGACTCAGAAAACCCTAGTTTGTGTCAATTTTAGTATTTCATAAATTATGCTTGCTAGGCAGCTTAGACAGACAATCATACTTCAGAATTCGAATGCCATATCTTTTAGTATTTGTATGTTGCATTCTCAGACGATTATTAGTATTTGAGCTATCCAGCATCTCAGCTTGCATTTTTAATGTCTATATTCAGTTGGGAATAGACTTAGTACCGAGTAGATGAGGGGATGAAGGCTTAGCTGTCAGATTAGGCTAATATATTTAGTAGTAGTCCCCCAATCCCAGAACTATGGCGCCACCGTAGGTATAAAGAGGGGTCAGCTGTCAGGTTAGGCTGCACACCTCTGTCCCTTGTGGACATCAGTTAGTGGATCCACATCAAAATTGTTCGTACCCTTGGCAAGGTATAAGCACCCTTCCATCTATTGTTACAGGTTGTCCCCATAGTTAGCTCAGCTTGGGGTATGACGGTTAATAGTATCTTCCACAGTCAGACTCATGTTATATTGACCTTATATTCAGTTATTCAGTTCAGCATGCTATATACTCATGATATTTATTTGTTCATTGCATCTCAGATTACTTCTCAGTTTATTCTTCAGTATACATATTCCCATGTTTAACCCTTGTATTGTTCAGCTCAGCACATAACTCGCATGCTAAGTACATTCAAAGTACTTACGCATACTTTTGTGCTACATTATTTTATGATGTAGGTTCAGGTGCTCAGCATCCAGACCACGCTTAGCTCAACTTTCAGTCTGTACTTAGCAGCTTCAGTGGTGAGTCCTCATAGCTCGAGGATGATAGAAATTCTTTACTTTTCAGTCTTTACATTTCAATTTCAGACTTGTTAGAGTTAGCTAGGGGCATATCCCAGCAACTCACATCAGTTAGAGGCTTTCAGACATAGACTAGATTCAATTTGGGTTGTTAGTGTTGTTTTCAGTCATCATTATACTCTTCCTATATTTATATATATTCAGACATTTCGGGCTTTTCCCCACTTCAGATATTAAAATGTTTTTAGCTTTTGCACAGTGCATATTTTAATTGAGCTTGTATAGGTATGCCATGCCTTGGGTTGGCTTCGGGTCACTTGTGACACTAAGCACCATATTGCATCTAGGGGGTTGCCTCGGGGCATGACAAACTTGGTATCAGAGCATCAGGTTTTAGTGTCCTAGGGTGTCTGAAAGCCGCATCAAGTAGAGTCTTTTTTATGGGTGTGAAGCGCACCACACTTATGGGGGAGGAGCTATGACACGTCATTAGAAAGAAAACTTCCCTTCTTTCTTTTCCAGTTCGTGCTATAGAGTATAAACTCTATTTAATCTTCTTCTAACTCATGCTCTTCGCATTTCAGAAAATGCCTCCCAGAAGAGCTAACGCCAGGAATCAGCCAGCACCAGCAGCTCCAGCAGACCCATTGAATGAGCAAATCATGCATGCAAAATTTAGGGCTGCTTTCCAAGTGCTTGCTCAAGCCATGACCGCGTAGGTCAATCAGCAGGCTGTAGCACCAGCTCTTCCTCAGACTAACATTGTTGTAGCTAGAATCCAAGACTTCACTCGGATGAACCCTCCAGAATTTCATAGTTCTAAGTCAGAAGAGGATCCGCAAGAGTTCCTCGATGACATCCAGAATGTAATGCAACAGCGAAAGGAGTCTCGGGGTACTAATACAGGTCTGGTGAGTTAGAATCTTTTCAAGACTACTTTTCTGGATAGATTTTTCCCACTTGAGCTCAGGGAGGCCAAGGTCCAGGAATTCATTAATCTGAAACAGGATGACATGAGTGTGAAGGATTATGCTCTCAAGTTCACACAGCTATCCAAGTATGCTCCAGCGATAGTAGCTGACTCCAGGGCCCATATGAGCAAGTTCATATCTGGTGTGTCAAATGATGTGGTCAAAGAGTACAAAACTGCTATGCTGATCAAGGAGATGGATTTCTCCAGATTGGTTACTTATGCCCAGAAGATTGATAAAGAGAAAATCAAAAAGAGGGGAGGAGACAGTAAGAGACCCAGAACAGGTGATTTCAACTACTCTCAGCAGAAGTCAGAGGGTGGTAATCACCTTCATTTTTGTCAAAAGTCTTTAGCTCCAGCTCCATCTTCTGCTAGTGCCCCAGTACTTAAATTCAAAAAGTATTGATGGAATAGAGCATCTAAATCTAAGTCCCAAGGTAAAGTTACTAGCAGGCACACCCATCTAGTGTGTAAAAAGTATGGTAGGAACCACCAGGGTGAGTGCATGGCAGGTAGTGGGAATTTCTTTAGGTGTGGTAAGCTAGGCCACATGATGAGAGATTGTCTGGCAGCTTCTCAAAAGGGCAAGTATATTTGCCCACAGAATCAGGCCAGCTCTGCAGCAGCTCCAGCAGGTCACCCCACTCAGCAGGGTGCCTCATTTGGTACAGGTGGTGGTCAATGCCAGAACAGGTTGTATGCTCTTCAAGCTTGATAGGACTAGAAGGATTCTCCTGATGTGGTCACAGGTACCTTACAAGTCTTTCATTTAGATGTTTATGCATTGTTAGATTCAGGGGCTACGCTTTCTTTTTTAACTCCATATATAGCAGTAAAATTTGAGGTCAGTCCAGAAATTCTCCCAGAACCCTTCTCAGTCTCTACTCTAGTTGGTGACCCAGTTATAGCTAGACGGGTATACAAAATTTCCCTGTCACAGTTTCCCAGAAAGTCACCTCAGTAGATCTTATAGAGTTAGAAATGATTGATTTTGATATCATTCTAGGCCTGGATTGGTAACATTCTTGTTATGCCTCAGTCAATTGTAGAACTAGGGTCGTTTGGTTTCAGTTTCTAAATGAGCCAGTCTTAGAATGGAAGGGTAGTAGCTCAGTACCTGTAGGTCGATTCATCTCTTACCTTAAGGCCAGAAAAATGATTTCCAAAGGGTATGTCTATCATCTTGTCTGGGTTAAGGATTCAAACTGCGAAACCCCAACTCTTGAGTCAGTACTAGTGGTGAATGAGTTCCCAGAAGTGTTTCCAAAATATCTTCTTGGAGTTCCTCCCAAAAGGGAAATTTACTTCGGAATAAATATACTTCCAGATTCCCAGCCTATTTTGATTCCTCCTTACAAAATGGCTCCAGCTGAGCTTAAGGAATTGAAAGAACAGTTGAAAGAACTTCTAGATAAGGGCTTCATCAGACCCAGTATCTCTCCATGGGATACTCTAGTATTGTTCATCTGTAAGAAAGACGGTTCTCTCAAGATGTGCATCGACTATCATCAGTTGAACAAAGTCACAATCAAGAACAAATATCCCATCCCTAGGATTGATGACTTGTTCAACCAACTTCAAGGTGCTAGTTGATTTTCTAAGATAGACCTCAGATCTAGCTATTATCAACTCAGAGTCAGAGATAGTGACATCCCAAAAATAGCCTTCAGGACTCGGTATGGTCACTATGAATTTGTAGTCATGTCTTTTGGACTAACCAATGCTCTTGTAGCTTTCATTGACTTAATGAACAGGGTGTTCAAATAGTATTTGGACTTATTCGTCATCATCTTTATTGATGATATCCTCATTTATTCTCGGATTGAGGAAGAGCATGCGACTCATCTAAGAGTTATTCTGCAAACTCTTAAAGATCACCAGCTATTCTCTAAGTTCAGCAAATGTGAATTCTGGTTACAATCTGTCACTTTCCTTGGTCATGTGGTATTCAGCCAAGGGATCAGAGTGGATTCTCAGAAAATTGAGGTAGTAAAGCACTGGCCCAGACCCACCTCTCCGACTGATATCAGAAGTTTCTTGGGTTTGGCTGGTTCCTACAGGAGGTTTGTGGAAGGATTTTCATCCATAGCTGCCCCATTGACCAGTTTAACATAGGAAAAGGTCAAGTTTTAGTGGTCAGATGAGTGTGAGAAAAACTTCGTAGAACTGAAGACCAGGTTGACTACAACTCATATCTTGACTCTACTAGAGGGTTCAGACGGTTATGTGGTTTATTGTGATACATCCAGGGTTGGCCTAGGTTGTGTCTTGATGCAGTAGGGTAAGGTCATAGCTTATGCTTCCAGACAGCTTAAGGTCCATGAGAATAACTACCTGACTCAACCTCGAGCTTGAGGTTGTTGTATTTTCCCTAAAGATTTGGAGACACTACTTGTATGGTGTTCATGTTGATGTGTTCACAGATCATAAGAGCCTTCAGTATGTGTTCACCCAGAAAGAGTTGAATCTTTGTCAGAAGAGATGGCTTGAGTTCCTCAAAGACTATGATATGAATGTGCTCTACCATCCGGGTAAGGCCAATGTAGTGGTTGATGCCTTCAGCAGACTGTCCATGGGTACAGTGTCACATGTTGAGGAAGAGATGAAAGAATTAGTCAGGGAAGTTCATAGGCTTGCTCGCTTAGGAGTTTGCCTCATGGACACGACAGATGGTTGTGTGGTAGTCCAGAATGGGTCAGAATCTTCATTGGTAGCGGAGGTTAAAGAGACACAGGACAGTGATCCCATATTTCTTCAGTTGAAAGGTGTAGTTCTTAGCAGAGAGTTTCTTAGCAGAGAGTAGAGGTTTTCTCCCAAGGAGGAGATTGTGTACTTCGCTACCAGGGTCGCTTATATGTTCCTAATGTGGGGGAATTGAGGCACCAGATCATTACAGAAGCCCATAATTTCAGATATTCTATTCATTCGGGTGCCACTAAGATGTACCGTGATCTATAGGAAGTCTATTGGTGGAATGACATGAAGAGGGACATCGCAGATTTTGTGGCTGTCCCCCAACTGTCAGCAGGTAAAGGTAGAACATCATAAGCCAGGAGGCGTGACTCAAGACATTAGCACTCCTACTTGGAAGTGGGAAGTGATCAACATGGATTTCATTACGGGTTTACCCCGTACTCGCAGACAGCATGACTCCATTTAGGTGATAGTGGACAGAGTCACTAAGTCAGCTCACTTCTTGGCTGTCAAGACTACATATTCAGCGGAGGACTATGCCAAACTCTACATCAGTGAGATAGTCAGGTTGCATGGGGTTCCCTTGTCTATCATCTCAGATAGGGGTCCTCAGTTTACATCTCATTTCTGGAGATTATTTTAGAAAGGTCTTGGTACTCAGGTGAATCTCAGTACAACATTTCATTCACAGACGGATGGTCAGGCAGAGTGTACCATTCAGACCTTAGAGGAAATGTTGAGAGCTTGAATGATCGATTTTAAGGGTAGTTAGGATGATCACCTACCCCTCATAGAGTTCTCCTATAATAACAGTTTCTACTCCAGTATTTAGATGGCCCCATATGAGGCACTCTATAGGCGTAGATGCAGGTCTCTGGTTCCAGTATTCAGATGGCCCCATATGAGGCACTCTATAGGCGTAGATACAGGTCTCTCGTTGGTTGGTTTGAAATAGGTGAAGTAGCCTTGATTGGGCCAGATTCGGTTCATGAGGCTATGGAGAAAGTTCAGCTTATCATAGATAGACTAACGAAAACTCAGGGTCGTCAGAAGTCCTATGCAGATGTGAGGAGAAGGGACTTAGAGTTTGAAATCAATGATTGGATTTTCCTGAAGGTGTCACCCATGAAGGAGGTGATAAGATTTGGTAAGAAGGGGAAGCTCAGTCCCAGGTATGTAGGCCCTTACAGAATCCTAAAAAGGGTTGGTAATGTGGCTTATGAGTTAGAGTTGCCAGCAGAATTAGCAACGGTTCATCCAGTCTTTCACATTTCCTTATTGAAGAAATGTGTAGGTGATCTGGCATCGATAGTACCATTAGGGAGTGTGGCTGTGAAGGATAGCCTCGCCTATGAGGAGGTTCCAATTGAGATTATTGACCGTCAGGTTTGTAGGTTAAGAAATAAGAAAGTCGCTTCAGTGAAGGTCTTGTGGAGGAATCAGTCTGTAGAGGGAGCTACTTGGGAAGCAAACGTAGCTATGATAGCCAAGTACCCTCACCTCTTTCCTTCCGATTCAGTTTCAGTTTGAGGTAACAGTTCCTCTCCAATCTCTCTGTTACCTCTTAAGCATGTCAGTCTCAGAAGCATGTTTCTTAGCCATTCTATTATCTTCAGCATGAGTTCATGTACTTAGAACTAGACTCAGTCATATATCAGCTTCTAGTATTCAGTTGGTAGAGATTGCAGCTCTTTCCCTTCAAACTCAGCTTAGGTAATCTTCATTCGAGGATGAATGATCCCAAGGGGGGATATTGTAACACCCTAAATTTTAGACCAGCATTTAAAAACCCAGAATTCAGGAAAAAAAACTCAGCAGAAGTTCATCTCCAAGCAAGCCCCACGGGCTGACCCACGGGAATCGTGGAGACGACGGCTCGTTGAGGTCCCCGTGGAAAGAGCCCAAAGTCTTAGTCCAGCCTGATCTAGACAAACAGGGGACCCAACAGGCATCGGAGGTCCGATGGGCCATCGAGCAGCCCGTGAGGAAAAGCTAGCGCCCTAGTCCAGCCTCTCCTGCCCCGACAGGAAAATCACCATGGGCATCATGGATTCGATGGGCCATAGGTCTACCCGTGGGGATGGTACAGAGGGTCTGCCCAGTCTTCCCCATTTCGAAACCCTAGCCGATGGATTGTCGCAGGTCCAACGCCTGTCAGGCAGCCCATCCGGCGAAGGGTTTTTTCGAAATTTTCAGTTTTAAGCTAGGGGCATTCCAGTCTTTTCCCAATTCTTTTAACTCTGATCCTAAGTCATTTTGGGAGTAATTAAAGGTGTTTTACTCTATTTCCCTCATTACTCCTAAACTAAATCGACACTTAGCAATATCAGACAAGAACAGAAGCGATTTCTCTCAAGAACGAGCCAGAGGGTTTCTCCCAGTTCAGCCCCTAACCCAAAGGTTCAATCGTAGAATCTTCTTCCAGGTATGTGGGATTTCACTAGTGGGTTCCTTTCACCCATTAGGTCCCTAGAATTCAGTCAATTTCTTTAGTTTCTCCATGCTATATTCAGACCTACGGTTCCTAAATCTTAGGGATTCAATATAATTTAACTGTTATAGTTTTCATGGTATTAATTACGTATTTCTTGGAGAATTAGTATAGTTTCATGTATAGGACTCAGAAAACCCTAGTTTGTGTCAATTTTAGTATTTCATAAATTATGCTTGCTAGGCAGCTTAGACAGACAATCATACTTCAGAATTCAAATGCCATATCTTTTAGTATTTGTATGTTGCATTCTCAGACGATTATTAGTATTTGAGCTATCCAGCATCTCAGCTTGCATTTTTAATGTCTATATTCAGTTGGGAATAGACTTAGTACCGAGTAGATGAGGGGATGAAGGCTTAGCTGTCAGATTAGGCTAATATCTTTAGTAGTAGTCCCCCAATCCCAGAACTATGGCGCCACCGTAGGTATAAAGAGGGGTCAGCTGTCAGGTTAGGCTGCACACCTCTGTCCCTTGTGGACATCAGTTAGTGGATCCACATCAAAATTGTTCGTACCCTTGGCAAGGTATAAACACCCTTCCATCTATTGTTACAGGTTGTCCCCATAGTTAGCTCAGCTTGGGGTATGACGGTTAATAGTATCTTCCACAGTCAGACTCATGTTGCATTGACCTTATATTCAGTTATTCAGTTCAGCATGCTATATACTCATGATATTTATTTGTTTATTGCATCTCATCTTACTTCTCAGTTTATGCTTCAGTATACATATTCCCATGTTTAGCCCTTGTATTATTTAGCTCAGCACATATCTCACATGCTCAGTACCTTCAAAGTACTGACATATACTTTTGTGCTACATTATTTTATGATGTAGGTTTAGGCGCTCAGCATCCAGACCGTGCTTAGCTTGACTTTTAGTTTGTACTCAGCAGCTTCAGTGGTGAGTCCTCATAGCTCGAGGACAATAGACATGCTTTACTTTTCAGTCTTTACATTTTAGTTTCAGACTTGTTAGAGTTAGCTGGGGGCATGTCCCAGCAACTCACATCAGTTAGAGGCTTTCAGACATAGACTAGATTCAGCTTGGATTGTTAGTGTTATTTTCAGTTATCACTATACTCTTCCTCTATTTATATATATTCAGACATTTCGGGCTTTTTCCCACTTCAGATATTAAACTATTTTTAGCTTTTGCATAGTGCATGTTTTAATTGAGCTTGTATAGGTATGATATGCCATGGGTTGGCTTGGGGTCACTTGTGACACTAAGCACCATGTTGCGCCTAGGGTGTAGCCTCGGGGCGTGACACTAAAGCATGGAGTTTCTACCCCACTAACACCCTTAAAGTAGTTTTTATGCTAAAGGTCTCATCTTTATTAGACTTTTGGTCCCAAAACATTACAATTATGTATTAGAATATCAAATTCCATCCTAAAAAGTATTAATTAACAACTTAGAATTGTAAGAAACAATAATTACATCCTGTCATTCATTTTCCCATAGTTTTCATAAGTTTTAGGGTTCTAACCCACAGTCCACCATTAAAGATAACCCCATTGATTCTAGAGTGTTAGAGGATTACTAGGAGAAAGAGTTGACGGGTGAACTTACCTCAAAGAAGAAATCTGCCTTAGCCTTTGAAAAATGGCCTCACATGTCTCTCTAAAACGAGTTTTCAAGTTATGAGGGTGAGAAACTCGAAATAACAAACTTAAAAGCAAATTTTTGTATCGCATCGACAGCTGCAGTGGTCAATATTTTTACTACAATAGTATTGCTATTGTGACTAATGGCTCACTATGATGAGACCTGTCATTATCATTGATACTGCTATGATGGTCTCGTTGCAGCAAAAAACTCATTGCTACAGCAGTGCCTTATTAACTAGAATATCGACAAAATTGTACTAAGTTTCATTTCACAACACATATATCATTTTAAGATACTACAACACAAACTAGATGTGCAAACCACTGTAAAAATCTACTACAAACTCGCTCGTAGTCTTGAAATTCCCTATGGAGGTCTAGTTCACTAGTTCACCCCTAATGAAATCAATCACAATAATGCATAAATTATCATGATTACACAAAAATAATTCAGTTTTAAACCTCCCCATATTTGGGTTTTATTAGCTCAATTTTACTGTCTAACAAGGGTACTATGGTCCTAACCACCCCATAACATCCAGACGTGTTATTACATCATATACCAATTAAACAATCATTCATCCCCAAATGGACAAGAAGGGAAACAAGGGAATAAATATCTGATTTAGTAAATAATTAGGGATACTTGCTACGCATGTCTGATTTGATCTACCAAGTGGCCTTCTCCACAGGACGGTTCTTCCAATGGACCTTCACAGATGCAATCTCTTTGGATCTCACCTTTTGAACCTCTCTATTTAAGATAGCCACTGGCTCCTCTTCATAAGAAAAATTCTCATCAAACAAGATCGAATCTCAGCAAATAATGTAAGTACCATCACCATAATACTTTTTCAACATCAAAACATGAAATACTGGGTGAACTCTCGACAAACTTGGAGGCAAAGCTAATTTATAGGCTACCTCCCCTACACATCTAAGGATCTCAAATGGATGAATGTATCTCACACTAAATTTACCTCGCTTTCCAAACCTCATCACACCCTTCATGGGTGAGACCTTGAGCAAAACTTGCTCTCCTACCATGAATTTCATGTCCCAGACCTTTCAATATGCATACTCTTTCTACCTACTTCAGGCTGCCAAGAGCTTATCCTAAATTACCTTGACCTTCCCCAATGACTCCCTCAAAAGATCAGTGCCCCATGGTCTCATCTGAAAGGCATCAAATCAACCAATAGGAAACCTACATCTCCTCTCATACAAAGCCTCAAATGGAGCCATATCAATGCTTAAGTGATAACTATTATTATAAGTGAACTCTGCTAATGGCTAAAATCAGTTTGAATAACCATCAAAATATATCACACATGCTCGAAGCATATCTTCCAGAACCTGAATTGTCAACTTGGACTGTCCATTGATTTGAAGGTAAAATAATGTACTAAGATCTAATCTATTACCTAACTCATCCTGCAAAGTTTTCCAAAAATTAGGTGTAAACTACATATCACAATTCGAGATAATAGAAACTAGAATTTCGTGCAACTAAATAACCTCTCGGATGTATAACTTGACTAACTTCTCTACATTATAAGTCACCTAAACTGGTATAAAATTGTAACAACCTGATCCGTCGTTATTTTAGAATCATCATATCTCGGGTTTTAGGAACCATCAATTTTTGTTTGGACTTAAGTGGAGTTGACGTGATGAAAATTTTAGATTTTTGAAATTATATATATGGGCTGACGTCACTCTGCTATAGCAGAAATTATTCTGCTATAGAGCCACCATTGTAGCAGTCAGCTAGCCGCTATAGCAGTATGACAGAGGCGGTAGCTCAAACACAATTTTTAATATTAGACTCCTCCTCCTCAATTGGAAAACATACAAGGGTTACTTCAATAACCCTCCTAGGCTGCTCTAAAGTTTGAGAGCCATGGGAAGGGGAGATTCTGGCTAAAGAGGTGCAAAACCATGGACTTCGGGCTTTTTCTCCATCAGAAAATGCCTTCATGGAGCCAGATTGTGGCGTGTGCAGCTGCCCTAGGTTCTTTTCATTGAGTAGACTTAGACCTCTCTCCATTTTATATTGTTATTATAGACTGGAAGGAGAATTCATGTTTAGGCCTCCGGGCACAGAGTCCGGAGGATTGTTGTTTAGTTTGGTTGATTGATTTAAGAGGAAATCATGGGGTTATGGGATGTGGTTGCCTTCCGGATTTGGTTATACTTGTTAATTTGTGGGTGATCCTATATTTTAGGGAATTAGACTGTTGGGTAGGTTCAGGAACCAAATTAGTTGTGAACAAGTAAGTGGCTAGTTATAGTGGGCTTTGGAAATATTTCAATTAAGGAAAATAGGATAAAACAAGAACAGTTGGAGTCTCAAGGTTAGGGTATGTTCCCTGTATTGTGTTTGTCTTAAAAGAAAGGTTTCGAGATTTATGTATCGTCTGATTAGGTGTCTAGAGGGTGAACCAGGACTTAGTCTTTAGACAGGATTCTAATATTAGGGTTGTGAAACCCAATTGTGGGGTAGGTGATAGTTATTGTCTTGCCAAATGAATGTATATACATGTAACGATAGCTTAGTAATGTATGTGCTTTCATGCTTAGGAAAGAAAGTTATCAATGTCCAAGTATTTGGGGTGTCAATTATGTGAAATGAACTTGATTATTACTTGTTGGTTTTACAAGGATGTTTTTGTTCATTTAAGTATTGACTGTTGGTTTTGTGTGCTATTTTATTGGCTTGGGTGCCAAACCTAGTACGGGATACTAACGGTTGGCTCGGGTACCATGTCTGGTACAGGTTCTATGTTGGTTGGCTCGGGTACCACACTTGGTACAGGTTCTATATCAGTTGGCTCGGATACCATGCCTGGTACAGGTTTAATTATGCATTGTTGACTGTGTTTGTCGATAGTCCTAGGAGTGGACTGGGTTGATTATTAAATCTGTGATTGATTATATTGGTCCATGAGAGGCCAGGTGTTACACTTAAATATGGCGATAGTCCTGGGGTAGACCGGGCATTGCATGTTAACACTTAGGTGTTGGTCTAGGGAACTTTAGATGATCCGGGTGATTTGAAAAAGAGTAAGTGCTATGATTATTGTTCATTGTTAAATAGTTGTTGAATTTGTTGCTTATGTTGATAAGTTAGAAGGTAGACTGAGGTTCTGGAATTGTATTATGGGTTGTGATTACATGTTAGGTACGTCCTAGGGGTCTCTGGGGCGGTTCAGGCGCTAGTAAGTAGTATTGCAAATGTAGGTGGTCTAGTGATTAGGCCGTGGGGTTTTCCACGGGTTATTGAGTCATAGTGGTTGACTTGGTTAATGGAGCGGTTGTTTGGTCTGGAGGATTGTTGTTTGGTCTGGTTGATTGATTTGAGTGGAAATTATGGGATTGAGGGGATGTGGTTGCCTTCCAGATTTGGTTATACTTGTTAATTTGTGGATGATCCTAGATTTAAGGGAATTAGACTTTGTTAATTTGTGGATGATCCTAGATTTAAGGGAATTAGACTATTGGGTAGGTTCGGGAATTGGATTGGTTGTGAACAAGTAAGTGGCTAGTTATAGTGGGCTTCAGAAATATTTCAACTAAGGGAAAAGGGATAGAACAAGAAGGATTAGAGTCTCAAGGTTAGGGGATGTTTCTTGTATTGTGTTTGTCTTAAAAGAAAGGTTTTAGGATTAATGTATCATCTGATTAGATATCTAGAGGGTGAACCGAAACTTAGTCTTCAGACGAGATTCCAATATTCGGGTTGTGAAACCAGGTGGTGGGGAAGGTGATGGTTATTGTTTTGCCAAATGCAATGTATATACATGTAGATATTGCTTAGTAATGTATGTGCTTTCATTCCTAGGAAAGGAAGTTATGAATGTCCAAGTATTTGGGGTGTCAATTATGTGAAATGAACTTGATTGTTTCTTGTTGGTTTTACAAGGGTATTTTCTGTTCATTTAAGTATTGAATGTTGGTTTTGTGTGCTATTCGGTTAGCTTGGGTACTACACCTGGTATGGGATACTAACGGTTGGCTCGGATACCACGCCTAGTACAGGTTCTATACTGGTTGGCTTGGGTACCACACTTGGTACAGGTTCTATATCGGTAGGCTCGAGTACCACACCTGGTACGAGTTTAATTATGCATTATTGACTATTTGTCGATGGTCCCATGAGTGTACTGGGTTGTTTGTTGAATCTGTGATTGATTATATTGGTCCTTAAGATGCCGGGTTATTACACTTAAATGTGGGGATGGTCTTGGGGTGGACCGGGCATTGCATGTTAACACTTATGTGTTGGTCTAGGGAACTTTAGATGGTTCGGGTGATGTGAAAAAGAGTAAGTGCTATGATTATTGTTCATTATTAAAGGGTTGTTGAATCTATTGCTTATGGTTGATAAGTTAGAAGGTAGACTGAGGGTCTGCAATTATATTACGGGCTGTGATTACATATTAGGTACATCCTAGGGGTCTCTGGGGCAGTCCGGGCACTAGTAAGAGTATTGCAAATGTAGGTGGTCTAGTGATTGGGTCGTGGGTTTTTCCACGGGTCGTTGAGTCATAGTGGTTGACTTGGTTAATGGAGCGGTAGTCCGGGCCGCGACATACTTGGATAGTCTAGGTGGTAAGCATGACTTGGAAAGTCTAACTAGTAAGCGTGACTTGGCAATGTCTAGGTGGTAAGTGCGACTTGGGAAGTCGTAGGTGTCAGGCGTAGAGTATCCGAGTGGTGGAGTTGGTAGCAGAATGGGGTAGGAAGGCTTGGGATAGAATGTATAAGTTCTTAGTGTGAATAACAGGGTGGTGGAAGCGGATGTTGAAGGAAATGGATTATTGTAACTTGTTGCATATTTCTCTTGATTTTCTTATATGATGATATGTAGTGGATTCTAGTCGACCGATGATGCCTACCAGTACGTGTTGTTTGTACTAATACTACTCTTGCTATACCTTTTTGGGTATAGTCTGGTTGTAGGATCAGTGATGTTTCACAGGTACATGACGATGGCAATCTCCAGCAGCTTCTACTCTTCGATTTCATGGTGGAAGTTGTGTCCTCTTTTATTTACTTATACTTCTCCTGTAGTGGCTCTTGTACCTATTTAGACTAGTTTATAGGGAGGGTTTGTTTTCAAGTTTTAAATAGTTTTTCTTGTATTAAAAAGGGTTATTTTCTTATGTTTACTTTATTTTCCGTATTACCTGTTGGATCGGGTGGTAAGGGTTCTCCTACCTAGGTGTTTAGAGTAGGTGCCCGCACAGGACGATAGTTGGGTCGTGACAAAAATGTACAAACTTAGTCAACCTGTCAATAATAGTTCATATGGAGTCAAACTTGCCCAAGGTCTTTGGAAGACTAACCACAAAATCCATCGCTATCCTTTCCTACTTTCATTCAGGATTGGGTATCCTCTAAAGTGTTCCTTTGAGTCTCTGGTGTTCATACTTTACCTGCTGACAATTTGGAAACTAAGCAACAAATTCCATAATATCACGCTTCATCATACCCCATCAATAGTGCTGTCTCAAATCACGATACATCTTGGTAGTGCCAGAATGTATAGAATATCTCAAACTGTGAGCCTCTGTCAGGATGGTCTTAACTAAATCATCAACACGGGAAACATATGCATGCCCCTTGATCCTTATGACCCTTACCATCAATCACAACCTCCTTAGCCTCTCCCTGTAAGATTTTATCATGGATCTTGCTCAACTTGGCATCCTCAAACTGTCTGGCCTTAATCTGCTTCAGAAATAATGATCTTGCCTCCACACAAGTCAATACACCACCAAATTTGGACATATCCAGTCTCATAAAATTGTTAGCCAAAGTTTGAACCTCTCTAGCCAACGGACACTTCGTAGCCTCTGAATAAGCCAGACTACCCATACTCCCATACTTCTTACTCAGAGCATCATCTATTATATTTGTCTTACTCGGATAGTATAAAATAGTGACATCATAGTCCTTGAGTAGCTCAATGCATCTCTTCTGCATCAAGTTAATATCTCTCTGAGTAAACACATGTGGTAAACTGCAGTGTTCAGTAAATACCTTACAACAAACACCATAGAAATATTGCTTCCAAATATTTATAGCAAACACCACTACAGTCAACTCTAAGTCATGCGTAGGATAGTTTTTTTCATCCAACTTCAGCTATCTAGAAGCATACGTAATGATCTTCCTATCCTGCATCAAAATAGCACCCAAACCAGAACGTGAAGTATCACAATAAACTATAAAATCCTTATCCTCCACAGGTAATGCTAGGATGGGAGCCGTAGTCAATAGAATCTTGAGCTTTTGAAAGCTCTACTAAATTGGACCACGAAAACAACACATCCTTCTGAGTTAAACGGGTCAACGGTGAAGCAATAGAAGCAAACCCCTTCACGAATTGGCGATAGTAGGTAGTCAGCCCCACATAACTATGAATCTCTGTCATTAAAGTGGTTCTAGCCCAACTATTAACTGCCTCCACCTTTTGTGGATCAACCATAATCCCTTCCTTCAAAATAACATGCCCAAAGAAGGACACAGATGCCAACCAAAACTCACATATAGAGAACTTAGCATATAATTGCTTTTCTCTTAACAGCTCCAAAACAATTCTCAAATGATTCGCATGCTCCTCCTTAGTCTTCGAATACACCAGTATATCATTAATTAAAAAATCACAAATAAATTCAGATATGACTTAAATATACCATTCATCAGACTCATGAAAGTAGCTGGAGAATTAGTAAGCTCATAAAACATAACTAAAAATTCATAGTGCCCATACCTGATCCGAAAGGGCGTCTTAGGAATATCCTCAACCTGAATATTCAGTTGATCATACCCTGACCTTAAGTCAATCTTATAGAAGACTGAAGTATTTTGAAGTTGATCAAACAAGTCGTCTATATAGGGTAGATGATACTTATTTCGGATAATGACTTTGTTCAGTTGGCGGTAATCAATGCACATTCACATGGTTCTATCTTTCTTCTTTACAAATAACACAGGAGCACCCCACGGGGAGACACTCAGATAGATAAATCCATTACTAAGCAGATCTTGCAACTGCACTTTTAACTCTCTTAACTCAAGTGGTGCTATCCGATATGGTGGAATAGAAATAGAGCGATTCCATGGCTTTAAATCAATACAAAAATCAATGTCACAATTTAGTGGCATGCCAGGAAAATCCACGAGAAACACCTGCAAGAATTCATATACTATAGGGACTGACTCAATGGGTGAAACCTATGCACTAGTATCCTGAAGGTGCACCAAACAACCCATCTCTACTAACTTCTTGGCACAAATAAAAGATATTATCTTCTTATGAACAAGACTACAATCACCCTTTCACTCAAGCCTAGACATATCCTGCATAGCTGTAGTAACTATTTTAGCATGATAGTCTACGATTGCATGATATGGAGACAACCAACTCATATCCAGAATGATATCAAAGTCAACCATATCTGAAATCATCAAGTCTACCCAGGTTTTATACTCCATGAATGTTATAACACACGAATGGTAGATTTTATCTACAATCACTGAATCACCAACAAGAGTGGAAACATAGATAGGAATATCAAGCAAATAACATATTATATCCAGACCCACAATAAAGTATGTAGACACATAAGAAAAAAGGGATCTCGGGTTGAATAAAGTCGTAGCTATCCGATCATAAACTAGAATAGTATATGTGATAATTGTGTCAGACGTCTCTGCCTTAGGTCTTCCCAAAAGTATAAAAGTGTGTTGTGTGCTTGCATGAGCTCTACCCTTGTTGGGCTGAGTACCATCCCTACCAGTATGTCCATCACCTCAGTTAGGTTGGGCACTATCTCTACCTGTTGTGTGTCCACCTCGCCCAAGCTGAGGATGGTCTCTATCATACGAACTACCTCCCCTACCTGTTGAAGTCGGAGCTTGGAGAGCCTGCTACTAAGTTATCTGACCACTCTTTCTGAACCTGGAGTACCATCTTTGGATATGCCCTATCTTACCACACTCATGACAGGCCCTATCTAAGATAGCTCGCTGAGTTGAAGAAGAAGAAGAGGTAGAATAACCTCCTAATTTGAATGACCGAGGTGTGCACTTCCCTCATAACCTTAAGAATACTGGCTGGCCCCTGACGAACTCACATCTAAAACCTGCATAGCTAACTGAATGGGGCGTCTAAAGTACCCCTGGAAACTGGCCCTTAGAGAAGAAGCTACTATAACTACCAGCTTTATGCGCCTTATTCTCTGTAGTCTTAGCATAATTATCCTGCTTAATCCTCTCAATATTTTGAACATGCTCAACTACCACTTGGAAAGTCTTTCATGTAGATACCATCTAAGAAGCTGACAACTGAAGCCCCCATATTAAATCTCTTTATAAACCGTCTGATCCTCTCCTCCTCAGTGGACAATAATTATAAGGCATACCTAGATAATGAGTGAAACTGTATCTCATAAGCTGCAACCGATGAACTACCCTACTCAATGCTAGTGAACTCATCATGTCTCATGTCCCGCAAGATGTGAAGAACATGCTTTTCCAAAATAATGAAGTAAAACTGAGTCCAAGATAACGGAGGCAATCCAGCTGGCCTACACTCCACAAAAGCTTGCCACTATAACTTAGCATCTCCTAATAACTGAAAGGTAACAAACTCAACACCAACCTCTCCACTGCCGCCATATTATTGAGCCTCTTGTG
The DNA here is from genome assembly GCA_003996215.1 of Jaltomata sinuosa. NCBI lineage: Eukaryota > Viridiplantae > Streptophyta > Magnoliopsida > Solanales > Solanaceae > Jaltomata > Jaltomata sinuosa. Next base: position 33,356 of record QJPP01005448.1, read on the forward strand.
ACAGTCGATGATGAACTCATATGCATCCTATGAATCAGTACCATAAAAGACTGAAGGTTTTATTTTAGTAAACCTCCAAAATAGATCATACTCTTCTCCAGTTATCACTGATCCAGTCACCGATCTTAGAAACACCCTAGCCTCTGAAACCTCATCCATCCATGAGAGTCAAGAATGAAAGGGGTTAGATACCAATTTGAATCACTAGATACCAATTGAAATTAAGTAATAACACGAAAGAAAGAAAGAATTGAGTTTTTTTAGTGTCCTATAGCCTCTCAAGGAGTAGTATAGACGTTTTTGTACCGTTCCATATAACTCTACTACACATGTCCTTGTACAATGATATCGACAAACCTAGCACTCTGATACCAACTTTGTCATGATCTAAATTTTCATTTCGCACCCACACTAATCCTCCGATGGGCGAACCATAACTTACCAACTAACCCAAGCAGCTACAGATTCATTTAATAAATTTTAGACATTTAAGATATAATACTAAAAGTCTTTAAATATCAAATAAAGTAAATACGCGAAAGTCTAACTATTACATCCCAAAACTCGAAAGTCATTGTACAAGGTTTCTAACTAGAAAATGTCTAAGAGTAGCAAAAAGAGATAAAATAATATCTGAAGGAAATAGACATTTATCAAAAATATCTGCGGCAACCTGGATAAGGAAGTAGCTCACCCTCAGATCAATCAACAGGTGACACTAAATGTGAGATCGCGAAGAAGACTCCTGGAACACAGTATACACTCAAAAAAAGTGCAAGAGTAGCATCAGTACAAACAGTATGTATTGGTAGGCATCATAGGCTAACTCGGATTAGTAACAAGTATATATCACATAGTTAATAAAATCAATAGACAAGTACAATAACCCGTAACCAAGCAACTCAGGGAATTAAGTAGTCAATAATAACTAGGTAAATAAACCAACTCCATACATACCAATGTCAATCAATGCTGGACATATAACTCACCAAAAATAGACATAAGAAATCATCACAAAACTCTGTAAGTATAATGCAATCACAACATAATCATGGAATTATATCTATAATCAATCATAATTTATAGCATCTGTACCTCATCAGTCTCACTTTATATCATATCTCAATACACAACTATCACTTATCTATACACACATACTAAAAGATCTTATTTTTGTTCAACTTATCATGACCTGCAGGGGGACTTTAGGCGTCCATGTACCGTACCAATGTGGTACCTAATTCACTATACAATCGCTCATCTGTAAGCTCACATCAAACTTGATCCACTCATATCTGAATAATATTTCGTATCGGCGTGCTATCCAATCCATCACATAGTCACTTGTCCGTAGGCTCACATCGAACTCAAGCCACTCACATCTGAATTATGTTAGTGTTGACGTGGTATTTGATCCATCACATAATCTCTCATCCCTAAGCTCACATCGAACTTGGGCCACTTATTTCAGAATAATTGTATATTCCTTATTCCTCTCCGCATATCTTAGTATGTTCTAAGTTCAGTTATCTCACGAGATAATAAAGACAAGTACATATTGATAATTATAAGTGCACACCATAATAATAAGTCATATTAAGACAAGCTTTAATAATTTAACAGCTTATTCATACAAGAATTGTCAAGCTAACAAGTATTAATCACAGTCTATGTCCGAAGATCAATCATTCATGCTTTATCAACTCATAACACATACAAGTGACTAATTAAAGTTTAACTCCAAATAAACCATAACCTACCTCAACTGGAGAACTTCAACGCAAGCTACTTCACGTGAGCCTTCCCTTTCCTCAAAACCTCAGAACGCTCAAAATCTAAAAATAACTAATGCAAAAGTATTTAATCGTATACTCTTTTAATAATAACTTTAGAAATTTGAACACACCTAATTCTACCCTTTTTGAGGTTTAAATAATTACCCAAGAGTTAATTCATCTTAGTCTAGTTCTCTAATAATCACATCATCTTAAAGCATTGAGCTTTTAACCTATTAACCTCCTTAAAGCAGTTTTTATGCTAAATGTATCATTGCTATTGGACTATACGTCCCAAAATACTATAATATTGTATTAGAACATCAAATTTCATCCTAAAAGTATTAATTAATAATTTAGAAGCATAAAAAATGATAATTACATCCACCTATTTATTTTTTCATAGTTTTCATAAGTTCTAAGATTTTAATCGATAATCTACCATTAAAGACACTCCCATCAATTCTAGGGTGTTAGAGAATTACTAGGTGAAAGAGTTGATGGGGTGAACTTACCTCGAAGAAGAAATCTGCTCTAGCCTTGAGAAAATCACCTCACGGGCCTCTGAAATGCGTTTTGAAGTTATGAGGGTGAGAAACTCGAAATAATTGACTTAAAGACCAATTTTGTCTCACGTCGACCACTGCAACAATTGATATTTTTGCTACAGTAATCTTGCTATGACAATCGATGGCTCGCAATGGCTAGACCTGCCATTTTCACTAACACCGCTATGATAAAACTCTGACTACTACGATGGTCTCACTGTAGCAAAAATTCACCGCTATAGCAGTGCCTCATTAACTAGAACTTCGATAAAATTATACCAAGTTTTATTTCACAACACATATATCATTTCAAGAAAGCACAACAAGAACCAGATGTGCAAACCAGTGTAAAAACCTACTAGAACTCGCTCATAGTCTCAAAATTTTCTACGGAGGTCTAGTTCACTAGGTCACCCTCTAATGAAACACAACACATCACAATAATACATAAATTATCATGATTACACAAAAGTTTTTTAGTTTTAAACCTCTAAATATTTGAATTTGATTAGCTCAATTTTACTACGGGGATTTTAACAAGGATACTATGATCCTAACCACCCCAAAATGGTTGAACGGGTCATTACATTTGTTTACTAGTTTGTTTAATTGAAAGAGGAATAAATTAGCAAATATCTCTGCACTATCTTGTTTGGTTCGAAGCGTTATTTCTTTCAAGTAATTGAAAGAGCATTTTGAAATCATCAATTGAATCAAAATAAAAATATTTGAAAGACGCTTTTTTCTTCAGACTAAGCACTAAGCGTTATTCTTTCATACATACATTCACGGGGTTGTTATTAGTTTATTTTTTAAAGTTTAGATTTAATCAAAAGAGAAATCTAAAGCTTAGAAATTCTCTAATCAACTATTAAATTTGTTAGAATCGATAGGACGTTAGACGTAAATATTGAAGAGAATCATATCCCGATTATTGGCTTGCACCTGTCTTGTCTACTACCCTTACTTTTCACATTGATAGTAATCGTTGCTTCTTTGATCAACTGTTTTAATTTACATTATTAGTTGTAAATCATAGTTCTAACCACAACAAATCAAGTATTATCTCCCTGAATAATACGTAACAAGATTTTATTTGATTCGCTATCAATGCCAATCCTTGTGGTGATGATCTATAAAACTTTACTATATTTCGCTAGCAAAGTGCTTAGTTTACACTATGTTTTGTGCTTTCAAGAGGGTAATTACCGTCTCCAATTCTCAAGGGGTTGAGAATTGGGTGTAATCACAGGGTTACTTTTTAATTTCTCTTCTTTTTATTTTATTTTATTTGTTTTCTAATTTATTTTTTCTTTTTATTATTTTAATATCTTTTTCTATTTTAACTTTTTAAATATGTTTTTCTTTTATTTTCTTTCTTCTAATTTCTGAACCTTCTTCTTATTTCATGTAATTGCTTGTTTTTTAATTTATTTTCTTCTTTTATTGTATCTACGTTATTATTGTAGTTTTTAAAACTATACATCCTAATATTAGAAAGAATGAGTCATTAACACACTTGGTATATAATGAGTGATGTTATTAAAGTAGAATTCCTTGTGAACAAAAACTTATATTTTCCCTTTTCTTTTGAATTGTATTTACTTAGGTTATTTTGATTATTTTATGTTATGTTGGTTTATTTTCGTACTTTTGACTTGTGGGGGCTTGGGGAAGTAAGGGGGATGCTTACAGTATGTGGGATCAGACTGCCAGTTGCATTAGGGAAATGGCTAGGGAGGTGTTGGGGGTCTCGAGAGGTCGATCTGACAGGCGTCGAGGAGGCGTCGAGGGAACTGGTGGTGGAATAGGAAAGTTCAAGGGAAGATGGAGGCAAAAAAGAGTGCTTATGCGAAGTTGGTTGAAAGTACGACCGAGGAAGAAAAAAAGAAGAATAGAGAGGAATATAAGGTGGCTAAGACAGAGGCTAAGTTAGTGATTACGGCGCCTAAAACAGCAGCATTTGAAAGCTTATACGCAGAGTTAAAAGATAAAGGTGGTGATAAGAAGTTATACAGGCTAGCCAAGGCTAGAGAGTGGAGGGCCCGTGATCTTCACCAAGTGAAGTGCATCAAGGGGGAGGATGACAAGGTATTGGTGAAAGAGGTACTCATTAGGAGGAGATGACAGTCATACTTTCATAAGCTCTTGAATGAAGTAGGGGACAAAGACATTGTACTGGGGGACTTGGAGCACTCAGAGAGGGATTGCGAGTATGGTTATTGTAGGCGTATAAAGGTTAAGGAGGTTAAGAGTTCCATTTGTAAAATGTGTAAGGGTAGAGCGACTGGGCCAGATGAGATCCTTGTGGATTTTTGGAAGACCACAGGCAACGCAGGTATGGAATGGTTGACCGAGTTATTTAATATCATTTTCAAGACGACGAAGATGCCCAAAACTTGGAGATGGAGTATGATAATTCCTTTGTATAAAAATAAGGGTGACATCCAGAATTACAATAACTATAGGGGTATCAAGTTGTTAAATCACACTATGAAGGTTTGGGAAAGGATAGTGGAGTTGAGGTTGAGAAGGATCGTGACTATTTTTGAGAATCAGTTTGGATTCATGCGAGGACGCTCGACTACGAAAGTCATTCATCTCGTAAGGAGATTGATGGAGCATTATAGGGAGCAGAAGAAAAATTTACACATGGTGTTTATTGATCTAGAGAAGGCTTACGATAAAGTCCACAGGGAGGTTCTATGGAGGTGCTTAGAGGATCGAAGTGTACTTGTTGCGTACACTAGATCGATTAAGGACATGTACGATGGAACCAAGACTCGAGCAAGGACTGTTGGGGGAGACTTGGAGCACTTTTCCATTTTGATAGGGTTGCACCAGGGATCGACCCTTAGCTCATTTTTATTTACCTTGATGATGGATGTTTTGACGCAATAAATTCAAGGTGACATGCCATGGTGTATGTTATTTGCAGATGATATAGTTTTGATTGACGAGATCCACGAAGGAGTTAATGCTAAGTTGGAGGTTTAGAGACAGATCCTAGAGTCTAAAGGGTTTAGGTTGAGTAGGACCAAGACAGAATATTTGGAGTGCAAGTTCAGTGAGGTGATGCAGGAGGCGGACGTAGTAGTGAAGCTCGATACTCGGGTTATTCAGAAGAAAGATAGTTTCAATTATCTTGGATCTATGATCCAGGGTAATGGGGAGATCGATGAGGATGTTACTCACTGTATTGGGACTGGGTGGATGAAATAGAGGCTCGCATTCGAAGTCTTATGTGATAAGAAGGTGCCTCCTAAACTTAAAGGCAAGTTCTATCGAGTGGCGATTAGACCAGCTATGTTGTATGGGCAGAGTGTTGGCCAGTCAAAAACTCTCACATTCAAAAGATGAAGGTGGCGGAGATGAGGATGTTGAGATGGATGTGCAGGTTTACTAGGAGAGATAAGATTAAAAATGACGTTATTCAAGCTAAGGTAAGCGTGACTTCGGCGGATGTCAAGATGCATAAAGTGAGATTGAGATGGTTCGAGAATGTGATGAAGAGGTACACGAATGCACCAGTGCGGAGGTGTGAGAGGCTGGCTATGGATGGTTTCAGGCGAGGTAGAGGTAGACCGAAGAAGTATTGGCGGGAGGTGATTAGACATGATATGGAGTCATTACAGCTCACCGAGGACATGACCCTGGATAGGAAGGCGTGGAGGACGTGAATTAGGGTAGAAGGTTAGTAGGAAGGAATGCGTCCTTGTTACTAGGTAGAAGTGTTTTGTTTTGAGGTGCGTGTTAGTAGTCATAGTGCTACGCTTGTATTATTTTGTTCTTGGTATTTTGGTCATGTTTATTGTTCGGGGTAGATCGATTGTAGTATTATTTTGTGGTAGTCTTGTTTCTGTTACTATCTGTTGTTTTGGTGCTACATATTATTTCTTGTTTTTATACTATGTCGGCTTTTAGACTGTTGTTACTTTGAGCGGGGGGTTATCGGAAACCTCTCTACCTCACTTATGAGGTAGTGGACTGCGTACACTCTACCCTCTCTAGACCCCCATTGTGTGAAAATATACTGAGTATGTTGTTGTTGTTGACTTGTTATTTCACATTATATGTTTATTTTTCACTTATAATTAATAGATTATTTTTTTATTTGAATAATATTTTGTTATGTTTATCAATGTTAGTAACTTTTTTTTGTCAAACATCCCGTTCATTGTTCTTACAAATATGTGTTGTTTTAATTTTTAAAATTATTTAAATTAAAATATTATTAACTTAACATGATTTTTTGATAATTAAATTTTATTTTTAAAGTGAGTTAATTGTGTAATTATACTTGTGCAGCCAAATAGTATGCTTGTAATTACATTATGACAAACAAATATGTTATCGTAATTATTCTATTGTATAGTTACTAGGTTGTGTAATTATTACCCTAATAATCACACCAATTCCAATTAGCATGTGACGGTAGTGCAAAAACATTGAATAAGACTTTTTTGTATAATTGTTTTTCACTATAAATAATTAATTAATCACATTACGTAAAGTCAAAATTAATAAGTAGACACATTGTTATCTGATTGTGACATTCAAAAACACTTACCAGATGATCAATTTAATTAGTTCAACATTTTCCCCTTTTCTTAGAGATTATTTTAAATGGAAAGGTAAAGTAATCTGATCAACATACAACATCTAGGTTACTATATGATTAAGGAAAGGAAAAAAATTTTAATTAGTATTTAATGATAATAAAAGACGTACTTAAACTGAATTTGAAAATAAATATTTGAAAATTGAAATGGTGTTTTTCACCAAGAAAAAAAATAAAAATTTGTAAGTGAAAATTGTTATTTAACTAGAAATACTTTTTTAATATTTTACCAATATTTAAAATACTGAAGTTAAATATTTATAAATACTATCGGTTAAACTAATATTTCTAAATAATAAAATTTAGGGAGTGTTTGCCAACACTGAAATCCTTATAAAGAAAAAAGAATTCCTTTTAAAGATAAGAAAAAGAAAGTGTGACTGGACCTAAAATCTATAAACTATAATCCTATGGTTTTTAAAATAGTTATTTGGCCATCAAGGCAGAGTATACATCAACCTCATGATTACTGTGTGATTAGAAGCAAACCCAATCACCATTCTGTAAAATGCCAACTCAGACTATTTTTGAAGTAAAAAGAAAAATAAATGTGGGAACGCCAACCGATTTCTTAGTTTGATATATCCGCCTAAAAAACGAAAAGTGATTGTTACTTGTTAGTTACATATACATTTAGAGAGGTGTGTTTGTGTGTTTACATATATCCATCCATTACTAGTGGCCTTTTCTACTCCACCCATCCCTGTAACACCCACACAAACAAACTTCCTAAACACACTCACTCCCTTCCGTTGTTGTTTGTTTGTTTAGGTCTGTCAAAATCTGACTTGAGTCCACTCGTTTTTCAAGTCAGTCTTTGGACTTTCTCGATCTACAATTCTAAAAAGGTGAATTTCTGTGTTTTCTTATGGATCTGGATTTTCATCTTTCTTTTCTACAGTTTAACGCGTCATCTCTCTATATCTGAATTTTTGGTTGATTTGATAATGTGATTGCAATTTGCCTGATCTTTTGAAGTGTCGGTTTCTCTGATAGCATTATTAATTAATGACATATTTCTGGCATTAACAAATGAAGAATATAATCTTCGTGTAGAATTGTATGGTAACTTACAAGTTGGATCTGATGCGTGAGGCTCTTTTTTCTCCTCTTTGTATCCTATTTCTGAGGAAAACAAAGTGAAGTGCTAAAGAGCAGATAATGACCGACCGATAAATTCATATAGATGGATCAGCCTATGCAGCTTTCTTGGGAATAAGCAATTTTCGACCTTTTTCTGGCTAGTTCATGTGAAGATGCGTGTATAAAACTTTGGTCAAATGGATTTGAATCCTTCCTCCAAAGTCCAAATATTTGTAGTCTTTCTATTCTAATCCATAGCATAAGTTGTGCAAACATGTGCTATTTGTCTCGGATTAATATTGAGAGCAAAATGTCCATCTTTCCTCTCTAATATCTTATGATTGACACTGCTGAAATTCTGCCTTATTAATTATAAGCAGGAACTTTGATATCTCAAGATGAAGGCACTTATCCTTGTTGGAGGGTTCGGTACTCGGCTCAGGCCACTGACCCTCAGTGTCCCAAAGCCACTAGTTGAATTTGCCAACAAACCGATGATTTTGCATCAGGTACTTTATGAGAATAGCCTTGTTCAGCCTACATATTCGTAATCCAACTCGTTATTCTGGTTTTCACTTGGTATCAGATCAGAGAATTTGATGTGTCTTATAGTTGTAGATGTCTGTCATCAACAGTTTCAAATTGCAGTGTTATCTTTCTGTTATGGTTAAGCATCTCATTCTATATATCCGGTCATTGCTAGAAAATTCTCAAGTGTGTGTTATGTTCAGAATTTCTTGTATTGAGGCTCCCCACCACCTCTGTCCATCATCATTTAAAAATAGAAAAAAAGCAAAGCATATCGACATGAGCTATTTTATTTATTTGCACTCTTCTTCTCTAAAATATTTTGTGGTTAAACATTCATCTTAAGTAAAGCTTTGTCTTCAGATTGAGGCTCTCAAGGCTGTCGGAGTAACTGAAGTTGTACTGGCTATTAACTACCAACCTGAGGTCAATTTCTTACCATTACAGAACTTGTAATGATTGGAGATTCTAGTACAGCTATCTGATACTTGTAAATTAACACAATGCAAGCATCTCTTGGTACAGGTGATGCTGAACTTCTTGAAAGAATTCGAGGCAAGCCTTGGAATCAAGATCACCTGTTCTCAAGAAACTGAACCACTTGGAACTGCAGGTCCCCTTGCTTTGGCTAGAGACAAGCTGATAGATGACTCTGGTGAACCATTTTTTGTTCTTAACAGTGATGTTATCAGTGAATATCCTTTTAAGGAGATGATTGATTTCCACAAATCCCATGGAGGTGAGGCTTCCTTGATGGTGACCAAGGTAAATTCCTAGCTATTATTCTGTTGGAATTAAACTTCTTTTTGGATATGTCAAGATCTCTGAGGCAATGTTGAATACCAAAGGTCAAAATTCACTGGTTGATGTAGGTGGATGAACCTTCTAAATATGGTGTTGTCGTCATGGAAGAATCCACAGGGCAAGTAGAGAGATTTGTGGAGAAGCCAAAGTTATTTGTTGGCAACAAGATCAATGCTGGATTTTACCTGCTGAACCCTTCTGTCCTAGACAGAATTCAGTTACGGCCAACATCAATTGAGAAAGAGGTTTTTCCAAAAATTGCAGCAGAGAAGAAACTGTATGCTATGGTGCTACCTGGATTTTGGATGGACGTTGGCCAGCCAAGAGATTACATTACTGGCCTCAGACTCTATCTGGATTCTTTAAAGAAACACTCTTCACCTAAATTGGCTTCAGGATCACACATTGTCGGAAATGTCATAGTGGATGAGTCTGCCAAGATTGGAGAGGGTTGTTTGATTGGACCAGATGTTGCAATTGGTTCTGGTTGTGTGATTGAGTCTGGAGTTCGACTCTCCCGTTGCACTGTGATGAGAGGAGTCCGCATCAAGAAACATGCATGCATCTCAGGTAGCATCATTGGCTGGCACTCTACTGTTGGACAATGGGCTCGTGTCGAGAACATGACCATTCTTGGAGAAGATGTCCATGTTTGTGATGAAATTTACAGCAATGGAGGTGTAGTTTTGCCCCACAAGGAGATCAAATCTAGCATATTGAAACCTGAAATAGTGATGTGAGGATATGTTTGTTAGCACTAGGAAAAAGTAAGTTATGTATTCAGTTTCTTTATGATGTCTTTTTCTTTACCTATTGGCTGGTTTCCAGTTTTCCTCCTCTTCAAGTGTTTGAAAATTTGCGAGATGTAAACTTTTATACTGAATTGTTGTTATGTTGTGAAAGGTATGAGATATTGTAGAGACTGGGAAATGTGTAATTTTTGTTATGTATAGATAAACAAAAATCCTCCTAATGGTTTTCCTTATTTGTTTGACTAATCATGTAGTGATAATATTATTTCCAGTTCTTTTATTCTTCTCTATTTCTCTGTATCCCAAGGCTTCGAACAAGTGTGCTTTACTCCATCCCCTACTCGAAGGCAATAGCAAATAGCTATCAAATTAATTAATATGCACTGATAGGGATGGCAATTGGGGTAGGGCGGGGCGGGGGAGAGAAAGTCTTGACCCGCTAAGATTTTGACCCGCTCCGCCCTGCCCTGTTTAGCATTTTTTAGAAATTTGCCCTACCCCACCCCGCCCTATTAAGCCCTGCCCCGCCCTGCCCTGTTTAATCTCTTTTTCATTTTTTTTTTCTTTATTAAGCAGCAGTTGATGTGCCAACAATATAAACTTAGTCCTCATTCTCTCTTGTATTCAACTGAAAAATAAGCTTAGCGTTATTGATGACCAGAAATCATTGTTCCATCTCAACTACGTCATATGATGACACCTATTTACCAATTTGATTCTTTATTGTGGTTCTCACAAGGCTGATTATCTTTTCTTTTTTGTTTTCTGTTTGGTTCCAGAATGGAATCTGAATCCACTGGCTAGTTCATCTCCACAACTCTCCGTAAATCTTCTAATGCTGACGCTCCCAAGCCAATTTCTCCCAGAAAGATAATTCTGTTGTATAACAGTTTTGACCCACCACCTGCCCTGCCCCATTAAAAAATTTCAAATGCAAGTTTTGTCCCGCCCTGCCCTGTCCCGCCCCATTTAAGTGTTGCCCTGCCTTACCCCATTAAGGGTCTCCCCTGCCCCGCCCTGCCCCAATTGTCATCTCTATTCAACACTGACTGTTTCAATAGCTATACAATAACGACAATTACTTCTTAATTTCAAGCAAATTAGACTGACTTTATTAATCCTCACAATTAATAGCAAATAATTATGCTATAAAGAATATTATCTCTCTAATCTAATTAGTCACATTTGTATCTTACCTAGCATGTGTCGGTGATCTTGGGATTTGTGAAATGGGACAAGATGAGGTCTAGTAGGTAAACATAAAAGAAAAATAGAGAGGGCCCTATTGACAGACAGCTCGAGTTTGCTGTTCCACCAACTGGAAAAGAAAAACAAAGAAGATAATAGCATCTCCTGCCCATAAGGTTTATTAATAGTCGATAAACAGAGAGGAGTTGAAGCATAGAACTGCTACTTGGTCCACATTGATCTTCTTTTAAGTAAAATCCTAACTGAAACCAGGCCTGTTGGAATTCAACCAAAATTAATAATCCAAAATAGTTTAAGATTTGAGATTTGTTAGTTTATTTATTTCACGCTTAGTCAAGTTTTCTTTGTCAAACGTTACATAAGGGTAGGTTTTCTAGTTTCTAGTCAACTTCAATTTTGTGTTATTATAAATAAGAATGTTGCTAATGCTAAAGGATACGGAGAGAGGCACAGTCAAAGAGAAGGAAAAAAGAACTGTTTGTTTTCTATTGATGTTGAGCCAAAATATATACAAGTTGTTCTACCCTAAGAATTTCTAAATATATGCAGAAAAGATTTATAAAAGATTCCTGAAAGATTACAAAACATATATTTACTGTCAGTTTGATTGTATCCTAAACACTCAAAGTAACTACGCAAGAAAGGTAAAATTATGGAAAATAAATTAACACGAAAATATAACGTGAAAAACTCCCTTCCCTTGGAGTCAAAAATCACGATCAACTCTCCATTATAATTTAAGGCTTAAAATCGCCCTTGTAACACCTAAGAATTATTTCAAACAATCATGTTTCCTCTACTCTCTTTAACTCTTTTTTCACCCTTTACAATTCAAGACAACACCTACTACAATCTAAAGACTGCAATCCACATTCTATCGTGGAACCACTCCAAGAAACTAGGTATTACAAACTAAAGAAGTGTATGGATAAAACCTAATAGGAACATGTTCTTTGTTGTAGAAATGATATGCCCAAATTACACCTCCCAAAAGATATAAAGTGCTCGCTGTCAAATATAGAACCCAACGAGGTTGGGGTCGAATCCGCAGAGAATATGGCGAGAAATTAATCAAGAGTGCAATTAAAATCGGTAGTCAATATTTCTAAATGGGGGTATGCAATAAAAAAAGGAACTGTAGTTTGTAACACTTAATGTTGATGAATTTGTTGTTTGTTTTCAAGGATTGAAACAAGACTATAATTGTGGTCCTCAAGATTTTCTAACGTCAACAGGTTTATTTAGTATCATGATTTAGTCTAGCGTTTCACATACAAAACTGACGGTTATAGAGTTCATCTAAAGTCTTTCGACCTAATAGATGAATTTCACCCAAGTCCTTCCGACACTTGAATATTTACTGATTTACCTTCATCATACATTTCGAGTTAACTCTTCTTGTAACACCTTGAATCATTAGATGAGGGTTGATAGCCTCAAATACCCGTTATTAGTTTTTTTTTCTAGTCCCTACCTCTTTTTTCAAGCAAGTTTAGACTATAGGCGAGTTCTAAGGTTTGCAACTGTCAAAAAGCATTCAAAACGAAAGTACTAGCAATACATGTAAATATACTATCCTAAATTACTATTTTCTTAGAACCGTTCTTGTTATTCTATCATGGTTCCCACAACCCTAGTTATGAAGTTTAGCTGCCTATGACAATGATAATCATATAAGAGAATAATATAGAGATGACATAAACTTACATAGATTTCAAAAGGAATTGGAGAATCAGATTATCAAAAGCAATAGAATATGTTTGTTTCCAAGAGAATATACTCGTCTGTTTTGTCTCTATCGAGATGTCTCCTAAAACCTGACAAGATGCTGAATATATAACCCTAAAAAGTATTTTAAAAGTCATCAAAAAATGTGCCCTGAAGTGATAAAATTGCCCTTCGTTCATTTGTCTGTGACTGCATTTCCACCGCATTTAGTGGAAGGCGGCCTCCACTTCGGCCGCACTTGACTTGGCTAGATATTGGAATTTCTGACTTTGGATGCATTAGATTTGTGCTCTGCATTTCATGATCCGCGGCCTGCGTCTTGGTCGTGTTTGCTTGTGAAAATTTGGGTAAGCACTGTTAAGTTTTAGCTTCACATTTAACCATCTGTGGCCATGTTCTCTTAGACATAGCCCGCGTTTCAATGTTCCTAAGTTCTCTTTTTGCATATGGTGTAATTTAGCTCAATGGATTCACTTTTGGTCACTTTTCAGTTAAAACCAACTCCTGACCCTTCCAACTCGTAAACACCTGCAAAATAAGAGATAACATCTCCAAGCTTAACTAAGAGATTTGTCCTCAAGAAATTCTAGAGCATCACCTATGCCAAAAAAACCAAAGCACTGACCGTGATTGATACCAAAAGTTCAATCGTCCTATTAAAATCGACACCTTTAACATGGTTCCACCTACTATAGTATCATGACGTGACACAAAAACCTCAAAACCTGCCTAACACACTTGCATTATTGTTATCTTGCTCATAACCCCTAATTGAAAGAGAGACTTTAGTTCTTACATCATTTTTGCATTGCCCAGAGGATTCACCTACTCACAAAGTGGAAACTTTGCACAGAAAATAATGAAAAACTAGTCACTCACTCTCATAAAGATCTTCACATGCATGCAAGTAGTATCATATGTTTGCCCTTCATGTAGCTCTATGCTAATATAAATACACCATCGACCTTGCTTTGAGTCGTCGGGCTAGTAAAGCGCTACTTCTAAAACGATTGAAATCAACTAGGATTGGGGGTATTGGTACATAATTTTGGTTTAGGTACGATCTCGATTTTGGTGTTGATGGCTTGAAACTTCCCTAAACACTACATTGTGCAACTTCACACCCTTTATTCTACATTATTTCACCTTCTTATCCTACCATACATTCATTTAGTCACAACTCTCTTTCTTCCTCCATTTTTCCTAAGAACATTTAGCCATATATTATTTGCATATATACACATAACATTTTTTTTAAGGAAGAACTTGAACACTTTCAACTATTTTTTATTAGCCATCCCATCTTTCAAGTCACCTCACCTCCATCTCTCTTCCCCCTCTCTCCCAAACTTAGGCGTTTAGCCTATGTTTGAATTTTCTGAACTAGTCACCCCAAAACTTAGGTGTTTAACCTATGTTTGCACACTATCGGGTATTTAGAGAAGTTGGGTATCATGAGGTAAATAATTACGGTCAAGCTCATAAGGTTGTCAAACAAAAAGGCTTCAGGCTCAAAAGGGTTGACTAAGGGTAGTATGTATGGGTAGGTCATTCTGGTAAACATGGAACGGTCCAAAGAAGACCTGATATCATTTTCCAAACCCGATGTGGTCTATAAGTTCTCCTCGTAGAATATTTTATATAAGTTATAGACTACAATGCATGCAAGGAACTACACAAGAGCCTCACCTGATACAAGCCGAGTTTGCTCAAAGCCTTGCACACAAAGCCGATCTAAGGAGTTTATAGACTTTTCATTGAGTCACTACTTTAGAGGCTTGGAGGGTGTTTGAGATGAAGACTTGAAGGCCAACAACTCACTCAAATAGAAGTACAAGGGAGGAGAGAGAGAAGGGGCTATGTATACAAAGAGGCTATTTTAAAAATACACGCCCTCAAGCCTAAGAAGACTAAAGAAGGCCCTTATTTCATTAAGGGTATTTTTGTAATAATCACCCTTAGTCTTCATCCTTAGCTTACCTTAGCATAAATACTACACTTAGCCATTTTATTAGGTAGACTATTTTGATTATTGAGATTATGTGTGAAACTCTTGCGAGTGTTGAGGCTAAGGCTATTATTGCTTGAAATATTGATGGGATTGCTTGCTAGAGGAAATCATTCCTCTTGAGGGTTATCTCTATAGGTTAGGTACTCATTTGAATATTCAAGGAGGTCTTTACTTTAATATCGTAATGATTGCCTTTGATTTCACTATTGTGTCTACCTTTCTATCCTTTTTATCTTTTATTTTGTGTTTATCTTTGTTTCTTTGTCTTTCCTATCCATTATTGTATCAATTGGTATTAGAGCTTGGCTTAGATTTATTTCTACAAATCTAGTCTTGGGTTTTTTTTAAAAAAAAAATCTTTGATTCTTGCTCTTTTTTTGGTTGTTGTTTTGACACTAGAATCGTCTTCTCTAGTGTTATTTGTGTATAATTTCAAAGGTTTAAATCATTTGGAGGTTGAAAGATTGATCCACCATTGAAGGGTTTTGAAGGTTTGAAGCTTGAAGAACTTGAAATTGGGTCTTGAAGATTGAGTAGGATTTAGAGCTTGAAAATTATTGGGCTTTGTTCACCTAGTGATAAGGATCACGAATCTGAAATTTGAGCAAAATTCAAGGAGTTTTGAAAGGTGTTAAAAAATTGAAATTCAAGAGTGTTCTTGGTGTTCTTCAAAAGTTATTGGTGAAGAAGAGGCAAAAAGTACAAGTTTGATCCAAAAGCCCAATTGAAAAAGTCTCAAAAAGTGTTTTTGACCCCAAAAAGGGTAAGTACTAGGTAAGAGAGCTACTATTCTGGAGGTCAATATATGGAGAACGACGCTCATAAATCTTATAATGAAGATGGTAGGGTAGAAGAACCTTGTGATGATTCCTATGATGATGACAGAGAATATGAGGAATCTCACCTTACCCAATATGAGGATGAAGATAACTTGAGGTATAGTTCTTCCTCCAACATACTTTATGAGTCTTGTGATGAGAACACCCATGAAGTTAGGGAATATTCGTATGATTTGTCTTGTGGTACTTCTTATCCTAATTGAAGTGGTGTGTGTGGGTATATTGGTACAAGTGAAAGTCATCCAATGAGTAAGATAGAATGTGCATTCCCTACTTCTAGAACTACTATGTCTCATGCTTCTTATCCTAATGAATTCTTGAAACAAAAGTGAGTGTTTGTGGTGATCCAGGATACGTTCTTTTACTTGATGATCATAGCTTTACCAATTTCATCTCCCCTTATGTGGTTTAAAGGTTGGGAATACCTTGCATGATGAGATGAAACCCTTATTTTATTCAAAAAGGGTATTGTGTTGATAGAAGAGTGAAGGTATTCTTTTCACTTAGCGAATATCAAGAGGAGGTTTAGTGTGATGTAGTTCCCATCACACTAGAGGATGTGTGGAGTAAAGCGAGAGAGTTGTCACAAAACCAATCTAACCTTCTTCTTTGTCTTTCTCTTTGTAAAGACTCTCGAATAGGTACAAGCATGGCGAATGGGGGAATACAAGGTAAAGAAGATCTTTTTGGTGAGCCTCAAGGTAAAATAGCTAAACTTGACACTTTAGAATTTTTTAATGAATAAAATGTGAGTGTTAGCTTGTCTTCATGTGACCTTAATGTTTCTTTACCATGTGATGATAATGTCTTTGTTGAGAGTGTTCTACACTAGTTGATCCTAATAATGATCGAATTGATTCTTTTTGTAAGATCAATTTGTGTTCACCTAGTGTTGACACTTGTGATGTGATTGATAGTACATTTTCATGTAAAGCTTATGTTGATCAACTTATTGGTGACTCTAATCCACTAATTGAGGGAGATTGTGATGTGATTAATGAGCCTCAAATTAGTGATGATGTTGATAAAGTTGGTCATTTGAGAATAAATGATTCTTTAAGCATATCTCTTGTTGAAGATCTTATAGTGTGCTTTGCTCATGGAACTCATGTGATTGAAACCTCCTTGAAAAATGATATTTGTCTTTTTTAGAATGAGATTGCATGCTTTAATTTTTCACCTTTGATTGATTATTCTCTCTTTAAGTACAATGTCATATTCTATGATGATGAGATCACTCATAGTGGTGTGAATTGTAATGGAAATGTAGCTATTCTTGAGGGCTACACATTGCATGATAACCCACTATGGTGTGATGACATTTTTCTGAAGACAAAAATCTCTTCTTAAAAGATGATAGTACATTTGTTGGGAAGAATTATGTTGAAAGGAAGGGTGATGTGTGTTTTTCAATTGTTACTTCCTCTTTGTGTGTTCCAAGTCCTGATACTATGCTTGATTTTTTGAATCTTCTAATGATCTTACATGTGAGGACACCCTAGATGAAATTATTTTGCATGACACCTTTCTTTACTATCTATTTGTATATGATGATGTTCATGCTTGTTTGGGGGATACATCGTATGTTGGTAGGAGTTTATTTGGGGCAAATGGTTATTTTATTGACCAAGATATATGGATATTCTTTCCTTTTGACCCCGGTGACACTTTGAAAGTGTGTGATTTGGCCATGGTCCTATATTTGAGGTGGTTTAACTTAGAAATAGAGGATCAATTATATTGCATTTCTTATAGAATCAATGTAACCTTGCTTGCTTGCTATTTTGAAACTATTGGTTATGTTATGATATCCTTGTTTCTCGGTCTTTGGAATAGCCAAGTACTTTGTGCATCATCTGAGAGATTGTTCTTTATGAGAATAATTGATGCTTGGTTATATAATAAGTTTGTGCATCCTTGTCATGCTGGAAGGATTGATAGCACTAACACTAACCCTCATGTCATGAGGTCCTTGTTGTTGTTTGTTTTCTCTATGATTTTGCTAGATTTTGATTTGAGGACGAATCCTTTTCAAGAAAGGGAGAATGATGCAAGCCGGGTTTCCTCAAAGACTTGCACATAAAGTCGAGCTAAGGAGTTTATAGACTTTTCATCGATTCGCTACTTTGGAGGCTTGAAGGGTGTTTGGGATGAAGACTTGAAGGCTAACAACTTACTCAAATGGAAATACAAGGGAGGAGAGAGAGAGAAGGGGTTGTGTATGGAAAGAGGATATTTTAAAAATGCAAACACAAGAGCCTTTGATTTCACTTTTGTGTCTATCTTTCTATCATTTCTATCTTTTATTTTGTGTTTATCTTTATTTCTTTATTTTTCGTATCCGTTACTGTATCATCACCACTCTTGGCATTTACAAAATTTGAGTAGAATAAGACTCTATCCTCAATTGAAACCAATGAACTCGACAAATAATGTTTGATTTGGACAACCCATATAGTGTACAAACAGTCAAGCAAGGAGTTTAAAGGTCACAATTAGGAACAAGTTCTCTGTTCGATCATTCATTCGCAGGTTCACAATTGTTGGTATCAACCAAGTCATATGCCAAAATAAACACCCTAAAATTTTTATAGACGAGACTTTTCCCTTAAGAAAGTCACCTAACTATCCATCATGGGGAAATGCCACCCAGTTCGACACTAAAAATAAGAAAATACTACTTCTTGAGAAAGAATTGTGGCATGAAGAATTCCCTCGAAGATTTATTTAACATAAACGATTATATACAAACGCATGCACTTACTCTCCAAACAAGCTGTAGAAGGGCGCAAGTGCATCAAAAACAAGACCTAGATGGGAAAAAGTACCTCACACATCCAACAACTAAGCAGCCTACCACCTACCATGCTACCCCCACCCTCACAAAAGAAGTCATACATTGTCCCCAAGGCATACAAAAAAGAGAATTAAACTACAGAGGCTAGGAGCTCCCTAAAGCACGCAGGCGCGCTGATCAGTCTGAGACAAATGATCCTCATTGGTGGTAGCAGTGACCTCATCAAACAGGGCCCATGTGCCTGGAATTGTGGTAGTGATTGGGGGTTTAGACCCTTTTGGTGCTCGTGTGCTAGGACTGACACCCATGAGCTTAGTTTCCTGATCATCTAATAAGAGTTGTGTGGAAATAAACACATCACTCTCCTCACTCGTGACCTCTAGCATGTCTACATCCTCAGTATCATAGGGAGCATCTTTATCAGTCTCAAACCATTCTTCATCAGACACGTGCTCTGCAATACCTCTTTGCTAGTGCTCTCCATCCCAGCAATGTGTAGCAAGTCTCCTATCGAGCCCTCATGAGGAAGAAAAGAGGCATCAAAAATTCTCAAGTCTGGTTTTAACTATTGTATATCAGCTTATACAATGGCCATCACTACACGAAGCTCGGCAATAGCAACATCCTCACCTTTTTCCTCAAGAGTTGTAACCCTCTTCTAAATACTTTGTAGTGAGGCGTGGATATGATTGAGAGATTTTACGATCACTGTCTGATTGAACTGTGAGATACTCTCAATCAAATTTCTCAATTTTAGATTATTCTAAGCAGTCTCATTCACAAACTGGATCCTGCGAGTGGCAGACAAAGGTTGAGTACGGTCTGATGGAGGCAAATGGTGTCCCTAAAGAGGCTGGTATGATAGCAGTGGCGGGGACTGGTATCTCAAGAGTTGTTGTTAAGATCAACTGTAGGCTTTGAGGCAGGCCCCGATATATGCTCATTTTTTCTTTTCTTGACCTTCAGATTCATTTCATCCCTACTTGTGGTGATGTCAACCACGTAAAGCACCCATTCATACTCATCAATGTAAGGAATAAGAGGAACTCTAACATTCTTGCACAAAGTCGTCACCAAACATGGTAAAGGCAAGGAGGTATTGACCTGACGGGCTCTGTTCTAAATCTCACGGGCAATGATATCTCCCACATTGATGTGCAGCCCGGATATGATACAAGAAATTAGAATAGCTCTCTCTATTGGTACCTCATTGTCATTCTTTGTCGGGGTTAGTTTGGATCAAACAAACCCAAGCCACTGCTTGGTTTTAATACTCAGATCCCTTTTGTGGATCTTGTTGCTAGAAGTAACCCATGTTGGGATGCCTACAAGAATTACTGATGCGACCCAACCGAGATGATCCTCTGGGATTGACAGCCTTGCCTCATAATTAACTACCTGGGGATCATCGTCCCCAAAGTAGGCCATATTAATGACTTTAGAGATGCAATTAACCTGTACCCATCGAACCAAGACACTGTCCAAGAAAAGGAGTTTATATATCGGGCTTGTGGTTTTTTGTTTCTTCTGTGTGGCCCCATAGGAGGCAAAGAACTCCTACACTATCTGTTGGCATAAATTCCCATGTGGCAAAGTGAATATCTGCCAATTCCACTTCTTTACTTTCTTCAGAATATCTAGGAAGTTCGGTTCAATCCCATTCAGGATGAACTGCCTCTCTTCATTTAAATTGTGATTGTGAGTGCCCTCAAAGAATTTCTCCTGCATGTCAGGTACAACATTGAATCGGAGGGAATCCTTATCTATTTTCTGATGGAGGGGAGTCATTTTTGTCGTATCCACTTTTACGGACATGGATCGCTTTTGTGGTACCTGGGAACCTTATAAGAGTCTTAATTCCTACTTTGTAAAAGCACTTTCCATCTCATATTTGGAGCTCTAGAACTCAATTTTTGGCGATTTCAAAGTGTGATTTTCAAATTTCTTCGATTGGGTAAGTTCTTATACTACTTTTACACAATCTCCAATTAATATTTCATGATTTCACGATTTCACTTTCAAATCTTGATTTTTCAACTTAAAATTTAGAATTTTTTCGGTAAAGTTAAAGAATAGTATTTTAATGGTTTCAAGCTCGATTTTAACTCTATTTTTTATGAAATTTCATATGTGAACGAACTCTTTAAGATTTGGGTAAATTAAATTTCAAATAAAATTCTAGTTTTACCCGTGTAGGCTCAGGATTGACTTTTTAGATCGTATTTAGAAGTTTTAGCAATATGAGTATCATTGAATTCGTATTTACACGTAGAATTTGTTTTTGATAAAGTAGTTGCATTCTGACTTGGGACCCAAGACATGATCCTTAACCCCAAACCTGACCCACCATTGAGACCCAGAATCTGAAATTCGATCCATAAAAAAATCAAAGTAATTTCATGTAGTAAACACAAATTAAAGTAAATCTTAAAATTGTGCTAGAATTAGAGTAAATTGGACATACCTTTAAAAATGAGTTACGTTGGATTAAGCTAAAATCAGCCCAATATGAAATTATCTTATGCTCAACCCATAAGATTTTGAATGAGTTAAGTGGGTCATCAATTTTGGGGCATAGTTGACACCCCTAGCCACACCATTTATTTCTCTAGAATCTCAATAATTTTATCATCTGCTTGTAAATAAGAAGAAATGCGTCACAGCAGAAAAGGAAGAAAATTATTTGGGACAACTACAATGCCCCTTAAAGGGGGTGGCTTTGTATTTTTGTCCACCATAAGAAAGGTCTTACAAAAATAGTCTTCCTTGTTTTTATGTATAGAACAACTACATTTTTGTCCCTCTATACCTCAAATATTTTTAAACAACTCTCCATGCTCATTTGTCTCTCAACTTTTATATTTATTTTTTTTCTCTTTTTTATTTTTTTATTTTTTTATGTTTTCTCTTTTTTATTTTTTTTTTTTATTCTTTCTTCTACATTTTTTCTTTTTTCTCAACCTTAATTTTTTCATTTATTTTTCTCAACCTTTATTTTTTCATTTATTTTTTGTTTTGTTTTTTTTTCTTCGTTTTTTCCTTTTTTTTCTCAATTTTTATTTTTTTTCTCTCAACTTCTATTTTTTATTTTTCTTTTCTCTTTTTTTTAATCATTTTTCTCGACCATTATTTGTTTTATAAGATGTTCTATAACTCTTGCGTTAGAGACAAGACTTAGCCTAAGAACTTCCAAACAACAATTTATGCCCCATGAGCAAGACTTGACACTAGTACATTGTGTCTTGATTTATGAGATGTTTTATAACACTTGCCTCAGAGACAAGACTTAGCCCAAAGACCTCTCAAAAAATACAAGTTACACCCCAAGGGCAAGAGTTCACACTACTTCATTGTGTCTTGATTTATGAGATACTCTATAACTCTTGCCTTAGAGGCAAGACTTAGCTCAAGAATTTTCAAACAACAAGTTATGCCCCACGAGCAAGACTTGACACTACCTCATTGTGTCTTGATTTATAAGACATTCTATAACTCTTGCCTTAGAGACAAGACTTAGCCCAAGGACTTTCAAACAATAAGTTACACCCCATGGGCAAGAGTTGACCCTACCACATTGTGCTTGATTTATGAGATGCTCTTTAACGCTTGCCTAAGAGGCAAGACTTAGCCCAAAGACTTCCAAATAACAAGTTACGTCACATGGGCAAGAGTTGACACTATCGCATTGTGTCTTGATTTATGCGATGCTCAGTAACTCTTGCCTTAGAGGCAAGACTTAGCTCAAAGACTTTCAAACAACAAGTTACGCCTCATGGGAAAGAGTTGACACTAGCACATTGTGTCTTGATCATGAGATGCTCTATAACGTTTGCCTTAGAGGCAAGACTTAGCCCAAGGGCCTCCCAAAAAATAAGTTATGCTCCATGGGCAAGAGTTAACACTACTTCATTGTGTCTTAATTTATGAGATGCTCTATAACTCTTGCCTTAGAGGCAAGACTTAGCTCAAAAATTTTCAAACAACAAGTTATGCCCCACGCGTAAGACTTGACACTACCTCATTGTGTCTTGATTTATGAGATATTCTATAATATTTGTCTTAGAGGCAAGACTTGTTCCAAAGGACTTCCAAACAACAAAGCACGTCCTTAAATTTACTTCGATTTCAAATAAAGAAGATCTTCTTTGCGGATTATCCAACTTTTTGTTCATTAGCAAAAAATAATAGAGGTTAAGAAAAAAAGAAAAAAGGAAAAAATAAAGATTAAAATAAAAGGGAAAAAGAGAAAAAAAATAAAAGTTGAGAAAAAAAAGAAAAAAGAGAAAAAAAAGAACAAAAACAAATTGAGAGAAAAAGAAAAAATAAAAAAAATAAAAATAAAGGTTGAGAAAAAAGAAAACGAGAATTAAAAAAATATTGAGAAAAAAGAAAAAAAAAGGAAAAAGATAAAGGAAAAAGGAAAAAATGAGAATTAAAAGTTGAGAGACAAATGAACATGGAGAGTTGTGGTGTAGAGGGATAAAAATATATTTGTTCTATACATAAAAAGGAAGGAAGGGTATTCTTTAAAGACTTTTCTTATGAGGGGCAAAAATTGAAGACCACTCACTTTTGGGGACACTCCATGTAATTTCCTGAAATTATTTCATGTAGATTTTGTAATTTATTTGGATCTTTCCTATCACAACAATTTAAACTAGATTGAAGGAATGATTTCCTATGAAATGATACACTAAATTAAGTACTTGATACTCTCCTTAAGAAGTTTAAAGTATTAAAATATGGGTTAAGATGGTAAACATATTTTCAATCATTAATCATCCAACTCATTTTTTATAGGAAAACTTACATAACATACCAAGAATTGTATATGAATTATGATACAAATATAATATGAATTGTATTTTATATTCATTGATACGAGTTATATTTATATACGTTGATACAATTTAATATAAATTGTATTCATTTATACAAACTGTATTTGTATTCATTGGTACAATTGAATACAAATTGTCTTTCATTAATACGAATTGTATTTATATTCGTTGATATAATTATATTCGAAAGAAGAAAAAGAGAGGGCGGAAGGGGTGAAAATACAAAATACAAAAAGGGAGAGAGATGAAAATATAAAATACAAAGAGGAAAAGAAAGAGTGAAGAGAAAGGGAGAGAGACAAAGAGCGAGAGAGAGAAAAGAGAAAGAGAGAAAGAGAGAGAGGCGAGAAAGAAAGAAAAAGAGGGAGAAAAACAGAGAGAGAGGCGAGTCTTTCAAAAATGTGTGTGAGAGAGAGAGATGCGAGTTTTTCTCCTTTTTTTTTTGCTGGGCATTCAAATAGTTGGTATGGATTATAATTAGCAAAGTGTTGCTATAAAGACCTAATTAAGTTCATTAGGGTTGGTAATTTTTGAAAGTTCCTCTTTTTTATAACATCCAATCCGTATTCAACTTGCATTAAATATGAACAAATGGTGTTTTGATCCATTTTCATTTAAGAAAAAATTAGACAAAACAACCATTGAGTTAAATTTCTTACACTAAAAATAGTTCACTTATTTTTTACTATTCAAAATAGCCATTCGGCCTATTTTTACTACGAAAAATAGCCCTTCGAGTGATTTTAATTTTTGGCAAAGTACAACTTCATTCCTTATCTTCTACTTCTTCCTTCATCTGCTTCTTCTCTTGTTCTTCATCGTTCTTTTACTTTTTTCTTTATTCTTCTCTTCTTCTTTATTGCTTTCATTTCTTCTTCTTTGTTCTTCGTTGCTGGAACATGATCAATTAACGGTGGAACGTCTCCTATACTAAATGTTTGCTAGATTGAGTTTCAATCTGTACTTGAGATAAGAAAGAAAGAAATACCTACATCAACTCTACAGGTTCACTGCAACTGTTTCCTTCTTCCTTCATATGCTTCATATATACACTATTCTACACTATTTGTATAATATCAAAATTCAGCTTGTTGAGGAAGATGAACTGCTACAATATCTAAGTAATATATAAACAGTGTATATGAATATATATATATATATATATATACATAGCTATACATCATATATACATGATTATACATAATTTATACAATATTGATACCTTACATATACATTATATATACATTACATATATAACTGCCACTTTTGTTGAAATTATTTTTGTCATCTGTACATTTATGTAAGAAGTCCTTAATTTAATCGATTTAAATTCAATCCATCTCATCCAACCGTTACCTATAAATATAGTTTGAGTGATAACTATAAATGCTAATATGTATATAACTTAAAATTCCATTCACCATTTGATTGCCTTAGCATCTATATTCATAAATCACGAGGAATTTAGCTTCATATATTTGATTATTGGTTGACTCCTTGCACTCCTAATATATATTTGATGTTGAATTCATGAATTTATATGATTGGATAAATTTAAATACTCAAAACTATACGAAAGATATTATAACAAGTTTATTACTTAGAAGGTTACTCAACTATTTAAAATTATCTACTAAAGTCATATTTTTGAGTGATATAGGCATAGTTAAGTGACATTTTTGTTACAAACAAAAGAAACATGACTTTAGCCAACGAAAATTTTGAGGCCATATTTCAACAATTACCAACAAAATCTTTATGTGTTTACCAATTGATTTTTAGTTGGTAATTTTACCAAATAACTGAAATGGTTAGTAAAATTTACCAATGAGCCTTTTTAATAACGAATTAATATTAGTTGGAATTCAATTGGTAACACAATTTGCCAATCAATTTACCGACGGATTATTTTGTTGGCAATTGAGTTTTTTTTTAGAGGTTCAGCGGTTAATGAAGAGCATAATGATGATACTCCATAAAATGTAATTGGGCAACTTACGTAAAAACCACATCTTTAGGGTCCAATTACTTCTTTGAACACTAGTTTACCTAATTACTACTTTCCATCCTTCGGATACATGCATATTTCACGCTGATTGTATGTATCAGATACATAGACAACTAATTATGAAAATTTTATTTAATCAAATCCCTTAATATAATAAAAAAATCAAGGCATGTATATGTGTTTGATTAATTTTAGTTTATTACTTTTTAAAAATAATAAATTCATTAATTTTATTAATATAAGACGGAAATATGTATATCTTGGTTATGTAATTTGATTACTTTTCATCTAATGTATCAGTTTATATGTATCTAGTATCAATTTCATGTATATTTTAATATGTATCAAGTATTAATTTCATGTATCTATTTATATGTATCTAGTATTAATTTTATGTATTTATTTATATATATCTAATATAAATTTCATGGATATATTTATATGTATTTAGTATTAATTTGATGTATCCAGTACCAATTTCATACATTATATCCAAGATACAATAAATTTAGTATTAATTTGATGTATCCAATATAAATTTCTGTGTACATATACTTTTGATACATGTGTCTGCGATGTATCCAATATCAATTTCATATATTATATCCAAAATACAGTAAATTCAGTATTAATTTGATGTATCAAATATAAATTTTATACATTATATCTAGTATCAAATTGACCCATCAAAACTTTTGATACATGTATTTGTGCATAAATACATTCTTAGAAGAAGAATAAGAAACACATATATATTTTTATCAAAGTAAAACAATAAAAAAAAAATACCCAATACAATTAAATCTTTCAAAAACCACTGCTTGCACCATTCATATCGGCCGGATCTTCTGGACGGAGGAGTTCTTGCATTATTCTGGTAATTGTATCCACAAACATTTATGATATACATTTTTCTCAGATCTGGCCGTTTCCGGCTAGAACAGAAAGAGGGAGAGGTGGCGGGTTCGATAATACGTCGACTGTATTGATAGGTCATCATCTTTAGGCTTTGATTGTTGATCTTTATCATTTTAGGTATCACCCTTTTTGTTAAGATGAACTTTTTGAAGATTTGACACCATTAGCAGAGGAAGAAGAGAAGAGAAAGAAGAGGAGAAAAAATACGATTAATCGTGATTTGAGTGGTTTAAATTTGGAAGGAGCATAATTTTATGCCGTTGAAAAAATGATCTATTTTGGTGTATCAGAAATAAAGAAATGTGTTTCTGATAATATATGATATATTAAGTAATTAAACTAAATTAATAGGAGAAATAGTAAATAAATAGGAATATTTAGTTCTTTAGGTAATTTATCTTAGGTAATTTATCTATATTGAAAAGGGTGAATCTCCTTCAAAAGAAGAAAATAATAATCCTCAAAAGGGAAATAAATAAATAAAGGATATTGAACAAGAAAATAACTAGAAAGAGAAAATGTAAATAATGATCATGGACCCGTATAGCTACTGCACTTCCCATTCTACCCCGACTTGAAGTTGTAAATTTCCGAAGAAGTCCAGAACCCCCCTATTAATAACATGTAGCCAAAACCCTAAACCCAAGTCTCCCATTCTCCTTAAACCCTAAAATCTCTACCTCTGCGTAAGTCCCAAAAATGGCTGTGACTAACATCATCAGAAGGACTGCTTTTCAAGTTGTACCCTTGGCTGCTCGGGTGATCGGTAGAACACACAGCTACCATAATCGATCCCCTGCTCTCTTCTCCACCGTAGTTAACCGTAGTGCTGCTTCTAGAAACTTCTTTCGGAGCTCAGCACCGTCTACCCTTCATTGCTATTCTACCAAGAGGCCCAGTTCTGATGAGTCACTCCTCAAAGTCATTCAGTCCGAAATCCAATGTGTCGAGGAAACCGACGAACAAGACCAGGTTTCATTTTTCGAAATCCTCTTCTTCTTCTTTGCCCCTATTAGAGTGGCAAATGAATATTAATATTTGTTAAATGAGTAAAAGGAATTTTTTTGAATTACTATCTACATATCTACCTTATTCTGTTTGCTAATAGCTATCCTCTAATTTTGGATTCTAATAGTTGTCCTCCACGGATCTTGTGGAGAAAAATTGCCTATTTCAAAACCTTATGAAATTTACACCAATTCTTTATTTTTAAAAAATAAATAAATGTGCAGATTTAGAAACCAGACAAGATACTTATGATTTAAGATATTGAAAAATTCCTAGAGGAATAACTCTTTCACTCCCAAATAGAGTACCTTTTTTATGTAGATGAACTTCTGGTGATTACTTGCAATTGTTTCTACTAACAACTTGTTTGGATGGTTGGTACCCGTTGTGTTGTTAATTTCAACACAATGTTTGTTTTGATTGTTACTTAAACTTTATTACTTATATATTTGGTGTTAATCGTGTACCTTATATTTTTTTTTCTCATTTTGTCTTTACTTATTATTTAATAGTCCTATTTTATTCTTTATCCTACATTTTTTTAGTAGCTTTATCTCATACCCTACTTTTTTGTTGGTTTATCCTTTTAAGTCTTTGATGTGGGATATTATGTAACGAAGGAAAACTAGACAATCTATCCAAATGTTGTATTTTATTAAAACAATACAGTACGATATAATACATCACAATACAATATAATAGCCAAAGAGAGTGTAATGTTAAGTCTGGTTCGACTTTTTAAATTTATGCTGTTTTTTATTTTATTAGAAAAATGCTACTGGATTAGCAGACCTAAGATTATCATTATTCTTCATTGTCATTGAAGGTTGAGGAGGCTCCTGAGGATTTCCCCTTTAAGATTGAAGATCATCCAGGACAACAAACTATAACATTGACAAGAGAGTATCAAGGTGAATCTATTGATGTCGAAGTTCACATGCCTGACCTTGTTACTGGTGATGAAGATGAGAATGACAACGATGCTGAGGATGATCGGGAAGGGGCCAATCAGTCCCAAATTCCTCTCGTCGTAAGGGTGTCCAAGAAGAATGGACCATCTTTGGAGTTTGGGGTCACAGCTTTTGCTGATGAGATTGCAATTGACAGTTTGTCTGTCAAAGATCCTAATGTTGCGGAGGATCAGATTGCTTATGAAGGACCTGATTTCTCGTGAGTCATGAAATTTAATTAACGGCCTTTTACGTTTTACTATTTCCTCTTCCTACATTTTCAGACCTTTTATGCTGCTGCTTACATCCATATATTTGTTTCTCCATCGTCAGGGATTTGGATGAGAACCTCCAAAAGGCTTTCCACAAGTATCTGCAGATTAGGGGGATCAAACCCAGCACAACTAACTTCTTGCACGCGTACATGATCGACAAGGACACCAGAGAATATGTGATGTGGCTTAAGAATCTGAAGAAGTTTATTGAGGCATAGATTCTACTTGTCTCATAAGTTTTGATGTTTTAGTAGATGGTAACTTAAATTTGGCTACATTGTACTGTTTGCCATTGATCAATACCGTGATTGTGAAGTCCTTTAGTTATTTTTGTTATATCTTACTGTCCATCATTGATAAAGTTAGTGTACCATGACATGCAAGTCTTTGGCAAGTTAAAAAAGAAATGTTGGTGAATTTTATGCAGGCCATATAATTTGAGGAAGTTCTCTCATGGGAGTTGTTGTTCATTATGCTTTTATCAGCTAGTTCTCGTTGCAGCATGTTGCTGCTTGCTGACAAAACTGTCATCTTTTTTTACTTTGCGCATGTTTGGCTTTGAACTAAATTTTATCTCAAAAGACTTGTGATAGTTCCGAATTTAGAGGCAGGCAAATTGAGCCCTTATCTTTCTCGAACTTGTACTGGCTTGCATTTTCATTTGTCTAACGGAATGCTCTGTGTCTCGTGGTGGATCGTGTGGCGACGCTGCCTCACACTTTTGCTGAAGAGTTTTATGAATTCCAAAACTTTTACATATTTCAGGTCTATTCACTCCCACTTCTTAATTCATTTCCTGGCAACCTTATTTCCGAGGCTTTTCAGTATGATTTACCACAAGAATGAAAATTATGTTAGATTTATGTTATTACTATGCTAAGTCGTACAATTAAGTACTAATAAAGAAAGGAGAAAGTCTAGTTTTAAGCACCATGGCTGATACTTCACTGGTACCCTCCAGGCTCCACCTGATAAAAACAATATCCTAAAAACTATGATATCATCTAAAGAAATAAACTAAGATAGAAAAACATAAAAGTGTGCTTATAAGTATTAAGTTACAATATCATTCCTAAAGAAACTACTCATTTTTACTAACATCAATCGAATAATTTCTAAAACCAAGTAGTACTAGGTAATTATCACACTATAATGAACACTTGACAATTGGAATTATCTAATACTAAGAAGTAGCCCATGAACATCACATCATATGAATAAACAAAAATGAGACATGCTCCAACTTCGAAGGATGTATTTAATCAAAGTGAATCAGATGATCTGTACATTAAATTTCTGAAATTGGCCTAGCCAACTTTCTGTACACAATCATAACAGCGCTCTAACTGGCAAGTATTGATCAGCCTTCACACACACTCTCATTTACTATATTCGGGTAAAATAAATTCCCAAATTCTCCCACATTTAGATAAACACACAATAACACTTCCGCACTCGCTAGCCACTACACAACTGTCAGTACAAATCTCCTAAAACAACATTGCGGTACATGGCTAAAACTAAAGGAATACCAAGTGACAAGACCTCTAAACTACTCTGGTCATAATAACTGTCGAAGCTGCTGTGTTTCCCTTCGAAGTAATTGGACCTCTTTCATCAGCTCTGCCTGATTTTCCAGTATCAATTTCATAGCACTAGAAGTTTCCATCTGCGTAATGTTTCCACAATCTAAGATATACTATACAATGAGAGAACTAAGGAAATGCAAAGTTAAGAAATGTACCTCCTGCATATGAAATTGTCTTAAAATATCTAAGTGAAGATTCCTCATATCCTCATGAATGGATTTTTGAAGGGAAGAAAGAGTTTCTTCTTGTGTACGTTGAAACAGCTGGAGTGTGAAGGAACTTCCTTGCTGCAATTCAGGCAGTGTGGACTTTTGTGATTGCTTAATTTCACCCTGTAAAAATTCATAGGTCAAATGAAAACTTTCTATTAAAAGATAAGTCTGCCATTTGGAATGATTCATCATTAAGGCTCTTTCCACCAGCTCATGGTTTCGAGATTCTCTTCGAAAAACACAAAAGGTGAAAACAGCAATGATGATGATTCATAACAAATGATGCCTAAGATAAAGAGAGGAACACCCAGGTTCCTGATTCATACATTCATTGCTTGGAAAGCACCAGCTGCTGTAGCAGATGACGT
Source organism: Jaltomata sinuosa (assembly GCA_003996215.1). Classification (NCBI taxonomy): domain Eukaryota; kingdom Viridiplantae; phylum Streptophyta; class Magnoliopsida; order Solanales; family Solanaceae; genus Jaltomata; species Jaltomata sinuosa. Next base: position 64,220 of record QJPP01005448.1, read on the forward strand.
GTCCGACCTAGATAACAAGCTATTCAGAAGCTCCTCCCTGGTTTCAGCTCCAGTTTTCTTAGTTTTTGGAGAACCAACAGAAAGGGTTCCATCACTAAAGGATGGTGTGGTGCTTATTCTCTCGGCATAACTGGAAAATCTTCGTGGGAGGGACATAGTTGAACCAAGAGAATCAAGAGTACCCTGCCCCGTAATGCCTTTTGTTCCAATTGAAAAGGATGTGGAACTAGAGGGGACATGTTCTGATGATCCTAGAGAAGTTTCTTCATTTGAGTTTTCTTTAATGCGCAAATTAGCCAAACTCAGACTAGAACTAGTCAAAGAGCTGATACTCTGAGTTGCTGGAAAATTATCCTGTAATCCAGATAACATAGTTCCTGGTGCAAGAGGACCAGATGTCGAGATTGCAAAACGGGAAGGCATGTTTCCTGACTGCCGAAGGTGAGATAATCTATCAGATAATCTCTCACCACCCCAAGCTTCTGGAGGAGTTATGGAGGAAGAGTCATCACTACGGGAAGATATAGGCGTAGAAGACAACTGTGCAAGAGAAGCATCCTCCTGCAGGAATGTCAAAGATATGAAATACTTGTCAAGGAAAACAACTCATGCATTTTAAAGTTAAACCCAGTCATTGATTTCAGCTTCAGAATACTGATGCCACCTTTTGGACTGACTTCACAAATTATTTAGCACCCAAGAATGAAGGATTAAGAAATTAGTTACTTCAACTAGATATCAAAAGCACCATTTTGCATCCAACAACATAGGAAATTTCGACAAACAAGTCAACCACTTTTGTATATGGAAGAGCAACTTACAATTTCACCAAATGTCCTGCAATCAATGAAATAATCTGTTTTCCAAAAGAATATAAATCAAGGCACATCAAGCAGACAAGATCCAAACCTGATTGGGCAAGGAACTTGATTTCCAATCAAATATGGGGCGATTCTCATTGCCACCCTCAACTGGAAGGGGAAACCTTAGAGAAGAAGGAAATAGCAAAGATGATTTCTTATCAAAATCCTTTTTGAAACCTTCCTGATCATCCCATAACTTATCAAGTGAAGGTGTAATTGGCTGAACTTCAACGAGAGGAGAAAAGACTTCCATATCATCCTTGAAGTTACGAGGAGCGTGTAATCTTGCCAAAGATCCACCTTTCCACAAACTACTTCGTATAGGTGTTTCCTCAGATGGAGATAAACCTAGTGTCCCAGATGTAGATCCCGTAATGCCTGCTGGAAAAGAAAACGAGTCCACAGAACCTGAACGAACAGTGGCTCTGGAACCTGATGTTGTCATAGAAGTTGTTAGGCTTGATGATATCATAGCAGGAAGTGGGTCAGGCATTAAAATTGAATCCTCCACAGCACTGCCCAGAAGAGCCATTTCTGTTGTGCAATTGTTTTCATTGACTATTACAGGCTTTGCTCTTTGCCAGCACAGACTTGTCACAGCCTGTAAATTCATCACACTTTGCTAGTAAGAGGAAATAAATCAGAGTAGTAAGAAAGTTACTGTCAGTAATGAGGAACAGAACTGAAGTTAACAAGCTGATAAACAAAACATATGAAGGACAACCAGAACATGCTAAAAGATGCAGAATATCAGCATGGATACCATTGGTCTGTTATATTGATATACAAATAGATACAGAAACACCATGCTGATTACTTTTGCAGAGAGAGAGAGAGAGAGAGAGAGGGAGGGAGGGAGAGAGAGAGAGAGAGAGAGGAAGAGCTTCTCAGACCAGCTCCCTCGCCCAATGCCAAAAGACAACATTGAATACCATCTTCCAACTCACCAATCAGATTATGCACATTGGTCTACCCTTGATACACCCACAGAAACATTTAGCCAAGGAAGAAACAAGGATATCTTAACAATGTCTTCAATTTCAGGAAATTGAGAAATGCGTTCAATTCTTATCCACATTTGACCAACCAGAAATTTGGTTGTCATGCCTGACTAAGTGATGTGCCGCTTGTGAACCCTATTGCTGCACTCTAAGCGTATCATAGGTGGTCAACAGATTGTGGGACCACCTCCCCTTCCCCGAAGCAAATGCTGGCTATCTTTAACCTCTCAATATCTACATGCCATATTGGAAGAACCGTGGGTCACCTACTTCCGCCTAATCTCCTCCTCCCTTCTTGCACATTTACCATTTTCATGCATATCCACCTCTATCATCACAGAAAAATAATTTAAAGACAAAAAGTGGACTTAAGTATATATGCATACCAACCCATATGGGCTTATTATATGGTTCCATATCTCCATCCTTTGGCAATAGGAACTGAATCTTTTCTCTCCTTTTCTTTTCCTTTCTCGTGTTTTGCCAACCAAGGTAATAAAATGACATAATAGAAGCACACAGTCAAGGACAAACTGATCCTTAACACAAAACACTTGATTAAGAAAAGAAGAATAAGAGACCTCAGAATTTCCATAAGCACGTAAAACAGTCAAAGGTTGTGGTTTTCCACGAACATCGTAGAATACCACCCGGCCGCTACTTGTTCCAGCTGCCAGAGTGAAGCCATCATCAGTAAATGCCAGTGAAGAAAAAGGTGCCTCGTAAGGAATGCAAAACGATGGCCTTCTTGACCCTGAGTCAAAAGTGTACAACTTCTTGTCCATACCAACACTAGCAACAATCTGCAATCATAACAGTAAAACCACACCTAAGTAAATGCTTCCCATCATTTGGCAAGAGGATGGATTTACAGTTCTTCCAGTAGAATAGGTCCACAATATTTGTACTAGTTGATGAGTATAATAGAGAAAAAACCTTGTCACTTGATGGTGAGAAACTAACGCCAGAAGTTGGTGCAGAATGCTGCTTTAGCCAAGAAACCTGTCAGAAATTAAAATAGTTACCAGTTCTCCAATGAAACGATGCCCAGCAGGCAAGACAGGTACAAGTGAAACCCAAAGAGGTCAACCACTATATTAAGGGATAAATAAAGATTAACACGAAATGCAAAGAAAGATATCACTGCACTTTGCGAATTCAACCATTATGGCTATCAAAGCACGTACGAGGATGGGAAGTGGAAGGAATTGCGGAGAGGGAGGACCAAAGGACATCCACATCTCATCTTTCAAAGAAATAAAGGGAAGGAAGAGTAGGAAAAGGAAGAGCACCGGAGAAGGATCAGAGGAAGAACCATGACATGTTCTTAACTTCGGCAGGTAGGGAGGCAAAATATATACTGTGACAGGGACTGGGAGGTTCCAAAATAATTATCTCTCTGAAAACTTCATAAAATTCATAACCATTATCCAGTGTTTTGTACATCACATGCAAGCTCGCATTCCAACTTTGAAGTCCACAAGCTATATAACTATAGCGCTTCTAACAGCACAGCACTTATAGCAGTAATAATTTCTCTTTTTGTGAGTTTTGACTACCAAACCCCCAAAGAGCAGTGATAAATTTCTCTTCTAATGAGTAAAAGACTGTCAAGCCATCTGAGGAGTAACAGTTATTGATTCTTCTTTCATAAAACACTCTGACAGAAATGTTCTATGTCATAGCCAATAGCCTTGCCTATACCAAATTAGCTGATGAGATCTGACTTGCAAATGCAGATTGCGAGGAAAAAGAAATGGAACTCCCTAGTAATCTCCAATTATAACCCTTTTAACCAAGACAGATCTAGGCACTAACACAAAATGTAAGGAAATTAATTTTATCATCTCAGAACACCAGAATGTCAACAAACCTTGGGGCTGCGACCAGTTGTATCCCACAGGTGGATAGATCCATCATCACCAGCTGTCACCAATAAGTGCCTGCTAATCTTAGAATAATCAAGCACTCTCAAAACCTGATCTTGTGATAATCAGACAAAGAACAGCGGCATCAGAAAACAAAGCATCATTCGACACCAAAAGCAAATTGCAGCTATAAGATGCTTTACAGCAAAGTGGGACTTGGGAAGAATGAGTTAACCTGCCCATTTGGATCCTTGAGTTCAGCAGCCTTTGCACCAGAAGCAAGGTTGTGAAGTATAAGATTCCCATTCAGACTGATAGAAGCTAAGTGCTCATCTTTGCAATTGTACATTACGCCGCTGATATTATCAGTATGACCTTTCAACCATTTGATGCAACGCTTCCGCTGCAAATCCCATATTCGTACAACTTGGCCACTGCCTCCCGAACAAATGTATCTGGATGCTTTGCTGCTAAAGTTAATTGTTGAAATAGACTCCTGCAAGTGATGTAGAGTAACTACTTGCAACAACAACAACATACCCAGTGTAGTCCCACAAAGTGGGGTACAGGGAGGGTAGAGTGTATGCAAACCTTACCTCTATCTCAGAGGTATAGATGCTGTTTCTAATAGACCCTCGGCTCATGGAAAAATAGTGCAAAGCAGTCCAGAAAAAAGAAGTAACCAAACTACAAGAACAACAGATAATAACAAAACAATACGATAATCGAGGTACAAGGAATCAACAGATAGTAACAAAAATCTAAGAACAAAGAAACTATAGGAGCAAATGAGCAATACTACGACCACTAATATGAAAACAACCGGACAACACACTGCTACCTACTAACCTTCTACCCTAATCAGTATTATCCACACCCTCTTATCTAAGGTCATGTCCTCGACAAGCTGAAATTGTGTCATGTCTTGTCTAATCACCTCTCCCAATATTTCTTTGGTCTACCTCTCCCTCTCCTGAAACCATCCATAGCCAACTTATCAAACCTTCGCACTAGGACATCTGCGCATCTCTTCTTTACATGCTCGAAGCTACTCCTACCTTGTCCCGAATATCCTCATTTCTAATTCTATCTCTCCTAGTATGCCCACACATTCATCGCAACATCCTCATTTCGGCAACTTTCATCTTTTGAACGTGAGAGTTCTTGACTGACCAACACTCCGCCTCATACAACATAGTTGGTCTAACTACCACTCTGTAAAATTTACTTTCTTACAACAAAGGACCTGTTTGGCCATGAATATTATTCACTTAATTCCGGAATTCTTGTTTGGGATTTTGGAAAACACCTCAAGAGGTGTTTTCACTTTATTTGGATTCACTTTTTTCACTTTTTAATTTATTTTTTTCAAAAAAATTCTAATTTTTTTATTTTCATAAAATAACACCATTTAAATTATAATGCAAGTTCAAATATTTTATTTTTTTTAAAAAAAAATACATTTGAATTCTAAATATTAACTTCGAATATTATGGCCAAACACAACTCCAACTTCATAAATTTCAAATAAAGTGAATACGTTTTTGGTTTCATGGACAAACGCCTACAAAGACCACTTCATCCACCCTACACCAATACGGTAAGAAACATCCTCGTCAATCTCCCCATTTCCTTGAGTAATAAACCCAAGATGCTTGAAACTTCCTCTCTTTTGGATGACCTATATATCAAGCTTCACTTCCACGAAGTGTTGTCAAAGGTGCGCTTAAGCCCTAAAGCGAGGCATAAAACGTGTTGAACATTTCGTCTCGCTTAATATGCGCTTCAGTGGCATCATCAAAGTTCTAAGACATACTTTTCCAGGCCAATGAACCTCTTTTGAAGAGGCGGCACTAAACTATTGATACTTCACTTTATTCTAGTTTTATTTCAATTTCTCCGTTCATATATTTATCATTCATGCTTATAATTATTAGTCTTGGACTAAAAATATCTATTTATATTTTCTTCCGTTTGCGCCTTTTTCCATTAAAGCCCACGCTTTATCTGAGGTTTGCACTTAAAGCCCCAACGAACCTTAGAGCTTTTTCGCGCGTTTTGCTTTTGATAACACTACTTCCACATCAGCCTCATGCACTACGTCATTGAACTTGCACTCCAAGTATTTTATCTTTGTCCTGCTCAACATGAACCCTTTAGACTCCAGAATCTGTCTCCAAACCTCCAATTTAGCGTTAACTCCGTCGCGAGTCTCGTCGATTGGAACTGTCATCTGCAAATAACATATACCATGGCAAAAAGTGAATCCAAGATTTGAGTTTAGTCCAAAACTAATATATATTTCATGAATTTCTCAATAAAAATACAATGTATGTGCAAAAGTCATTGGGTTCCCGGGAACCCCTACCCTACCCCCTGGATTTGTCCCTGACCATGGCACCTCACCGAGAATTTGTTGCGTTAACGCATCCATCACCAAGGCAAATAAAAATGGGCTAAGGGCAGATCCCTGGTGCAACCTCATCAAAACTGGGAAGTGCTCCAAGTCTCCTCCCACAGTCCTCATCCAAGTCTTGACTTTATCATACATGTCTTAATCGCCTAGTGTATGCTACATGTACACCTCTAGCCTCTAAGCAACTCCATAGAACCTCCCTTGGGACTTTGTCGTAAGTCTTTTCTAGGTCAATGAACACCGTGTGTAAGTCCTTCATCCTTTACCTATACTGCTCCTTCAGTCTCCTTACGAGATGAATGACTTTTGTAATTGAGTGCAACAACAACAAAAATTACGAGATGAACTTGTTCTCGAAAATGATCACGCTCTCCTCACCCTCATCTCCACCACCCTCTCCCAAACCTTCATAGTGTTGGCTTAGTAGCTTAATAACCCTATAGTTGTTTCAATTCTGAATGTCACCCTTGTTCTTGTATAACGGGATCATTGTACTCCATCTACATTCTTCAGGCATCTTCGTCATCTTGAAAATGAAATTAAACACCACAGACAGCCACTCCATGTCTGCGCTCTTCATAAATTCCACTAGGATCTCATCTGACCCAGTCGCTCTACCCCTACGAATCCTAAAAATAACACATTTAACCTCCTCAATCTTTATAAGTCTAAATTACCCATAATTGTGACGTCTCTCTGAGTGCTCCAAATCCCCAACACAATGCTCTTGTTCCCCTCATCGTCAAGAGTTTATGAAAGTATGAATGTCCTCTCCGTCTAATGAGTGCCTTCTCCACCAATACTTTACCGTCCTCATCCTTGATACACTTCACTTGGTCCAGGTCACGAGCCCTCCTCTCTCTCGCCTTGGTTGGCCTGTTCAACTTCTTATCCCTGCACTTGTCCTCTAATTCTACATACAGGCATTCAAAAGCTATCGTTTTTGTTGCCATGACCGCTAACTTAGGCCTCATTTATTTTCATTAAGATTAAGACGTCAGAATCTGAATGCACATCTAAATGATTAAGATGTCGTCTCTAGATCTAAATACTGAACGATTAAGACTTTGTTTTTCAACATCTGAATGTGCATAATTAATTTATTTGTAATATAATAAAAATACAATTCAAAAAAATAATAATTATATATTAGAAAATACTTAAATTTAATAAAATAAAATTATTATTTGATTAAACAAATGAAACATTTATGTTTGTTAGTGATGATGGAGATGGTTTATATTGGTGGTGGTGGTGGTAATGGTTGGTGTTAGTGGCCAGTAATGTTGGCGGTGATAGTTGTGATGGTAGAGGTGATTGGTGTTGTAGATGATGGTGGCGATTGGTAGTGTTGGTGGTGGTTTTGTGATGGTGAAGTTGGTTAAGGTTAGTAGTTGACGGTGTTGATGGTGGTGACCAAAGAATGTGTGGTAATTGACAGTGGTTCTAGTTATGATGGTGGAGGTGGTTGGTAGTAGGGATTGACAGTACTGGTGGTAGTGGTTGATAATGGTGGAGATGACGCCAATGGTAACAACGATGGCGGTGATGGTTGAAGAATGTGTGGTGGTTGACGGTGTATTGGTGGTAGTTGGCGGCGGTGCTAGTCGACAGTGGTTGGTGATGGTGGTTGACAATGGGGGTCGTGATTGTGATGACAAAGGTGATAAATGGTGGTGACTGGTGATTGTGGATAAAGTGGTGGTAAATATTATTCATACAAGATTACCTCTTATTGGTATTAAGACTTTGTTCTAGATTTTTAATGATTAAGACCCATTCAGACCAATTAAGTGCTTAAATCTTAATGAAAACAAATGCACTTAATGGTCTAAAGTCTAAACCATTTAGATTCAGACCTCCATTAAGTGCAAACAAATGAGGCCTTAGTCTCCTTCCTCGCCATCCTATACATTTTCTACTCGTCCTTACTTTCCACCAACTTCGCGTACACCACCTTCCCTTGGACTTCTCCATTCCACCACCAGTCCCCCTCAATGCCCACCAAATTGGCCTCTCAGGACCCAACACCTCTCTAGCCGCTCTCCTAATGCAACTAGCAATCCTATCCCCAATGTTGTGAAAGGGGCTCGCCTTAGAGCCTTTGGCGAGAGGCAAGGTGAGGCGAGGCGTTGTCGACTATTATTGGCGAGGCGACGCGACGAGAAAAGGCGACAAAGGCGTCGCCTTTTGTAATTTTTTAAAAAACTGACATCAATTTAAAAGTTAAAAGGCAATATTAGGGTTTATTTGCACAAACCACGACTCTCTTCTTCAAAGTTCAGACTTCAGGCGACTTCTCTTCAGGCTTCAACTTCAGCAAAAATGTCTTCTCTCTTCTTCTTCTTTCTCCTCTGCTTCGCGCCACTTTCTTCTTCTCTTCTTCTTTCGCGGCTCTTAACTAGTAGGCAATAGGCAGTGCACAACCTCTTATGGAGTCATTCAAGTTCGAGACTTTTAGTATCTACTATCTACTTTTAGTTTTTGAATTGAAATATTCATTAATATGTTATTGTTATTGAGATTTTGGTTATTTATATGCAATTAAATATTTTTTAAGTTTTTGGTATTAATTGGTGCCTCACTTAAAAAATGCAAGCGCCTCACCTCTCGCCTCGTCGTGAGGCGAGTCATACCCTTGTCGCCTTTCGTTGTCCAAGACACTGCCTTTCCCACATATTGTCCGCATTCCCACTCCTCCCCCAAGCCCCCATAGCCATCAACTTCTCCCATATCTCCAAAGGGACTACCCATAGTCAAGCTACCCCATTTGATCCTTAACCGATCATCCACTACCCTCTTCTTCCTCTCCCTCTTGATCTATAAATCCATCACCATGAGTTTATGTTGGGTCATAAGATTCTCACTCAGGATAACCTTACCGTCTTAACAAAGATCTTTATCCCCCTTCCTAAGGAGTAAATTGTCTATCTGAGTCTTAGTCACCGTACTACGAAAGGTAACCAAGTGTTCCTCCTTCAACAACAAACTCAAATTGGCTACCACCAACCCAAAAGCTATTGCAAAATCCAGGAGTGAGATTCCTCTGTTGTTCCTGTCACCGAAACTAAAGCCTTCATGCACATCGTCATAACCTCTCGGATGTGTCCCTTGAAAACTCTTCTTATGAAAAGCTTCTCAGTGTGTAGTATACCTCTCACCACCTCGTCCAACATGCCCCAGAAGCTCTTCTTGTCCTCTTCCAAGCCCGCTTGCGGTGCATAAGGACTACTTGATAGCCTACTAAACAAGGTGGGCTTCAATAAAATGTGTTCTATATTGCTATCATGTAGCATGCAACATCCTTCTTTCATCACCATATATGCCATAGGATAATCGAACAATCAGGGATCCATTTCTATACCCTACCAAAACCCTATGTTTATCCCATTCAAACCCAGTGGCGAATACAAAAATCTACGACAAGCACATTCAAAAAATATATGAAGATGTAAAGTATGGTGCTCTTTTCTGATCAGTAGATATAGAAAATTATGGAATTCTTATAAGCCAACGACAAACACACTTTTCTAATTTAGCAAATATGACATCATTTTGGCTTCCTCTTAACAAAATTATTATGGTTCAAATGATGTCATGCAAATATCTTTCTTTTGTGAACTTGAAACAGTGACTTTTCAGTTGGTGTTTTAACACTCTTAACAGTATTTGAAAAACTTATTGGTAAACACCTGAAAATAGGTAAACCCCTATAAAAAAGTAATTATTGGAGAATATTTGAGTGCAACATCCACCAATCAAAGTGACACTATCAGTGTATTAGATGATACATGCATAATTTATCATAATCAATTTTTGATTCCCCAAGGGTCCGTGGTGAATGGTTCAAAACTCAGTAGATAATGGGCCCACCATCTACCTTCTCCACTTAAACACCAGGTTTCTATCTACGACCAGGTTTGAACCTCTTATGTGCACCTAACATACACATCATTTGTTGAGCTCTTACCACTAGATTAAAGCCCCAGGGCAATTTAACATGATCAATATTTGAAATTACTTTATTAGGGAAAAACCAATATTTGAAGCTACTACTGTACAAAACTGCTCAATTTTTTTTTTAAACCTTTAGCCTACTTTTTTTTTGTATTATGAGCACAACCAGAAGTATCCATGTTGCATAAAATGTATATGGAAAAAGCTGTTAGAATAGTTTCAATATGCTATAATGTCTCTTTTTGAAATGTGACAGACAGTATGCTATTATGTTTCGGAAATCTCTCTAATATATGAGAACATCATTGAGACCTGTCTTGTGCATTAAAACAAAACTTATCATATAAAGAACCAATCTTCCTCTAAATTTCAGCAGCAAATAGAGGTAAAAATGAAGTTGGTCCAAGCTGCTGCAATGCATCATATCTTTAACCTCTCAAAACTCACCATTTTCAAAAAAAGCTTTGCCAAATCCATTGAATTTTGGCAATTAAAGCAGTATTACCTTTTGATCATTTTGATAACAGGACGACAAAGTAGCTAAAATAATACCATTAAACTAAACAAAAGGTTCAAACTTGCACATTTTGCAGTTGCTGGTAATATGAAATAATCTAAATTTCAACATGGAAACTAAATTTGCAGCCAAAAAGTCAAAAGGTAAACAAAAGTACCTCGATATTGTCACCACCATCAGTGCCGGCCAGTGGTACAGTCCCCAAACTCTGTCCATTTTTCCTCCACAATGATATCTTCTTGTCATCTCCAGCGCTTGCCACCACCAAATCTACAACACCCAAATTAAATCCATTTTGCAAAAAATGTAAATATTTGAAATTAATGTAATGAAGCAAAATATTCGACTAACTAGTGTGATTCCACTTGACGGAGTTGACTTGGAAGCCAGGGGAAGGAGTGTAGCTAAGAATGCAGGGATCACGAGGCTCCAAAGAGAGGTCAAAAAGCTTAACGGTGTCACCGCCAGTAGAAGCCAAAAGGGTCTTGATCGAATCTGAGGAATTCATCTGAATAGATTCTTGGATGGTGAAATGTACAATTTTTATGAGTGACAGATTTGAATTTTCAGAAGATGGGAAAGTGCGAAATAGGAGTGGGAAAGAGAGAGAGAGAGAGAGAGAGAGAAAAGAATGGATGGGAGAGTGAAGTGGGTGTAATTGAGCATTTTCTACTTTAGGTGTTTGATTTGAAACCCTACCGGAGAGAGAGAGAGGGATTGCAATTTGGAAATTCAAAAAAAGTGGTGGGCCAAAAAGTGGGCGCCCTCTCTCAAGTGCATCAACGAGGCTTGTTAAGTTGTAATTTTAGGAAGTAGTACCCTTTCACTCTACTTTCTATGTGGTACATTAATAATATTTGTATTAGTAATGTTGATATTAGTAATACTTACATTAGTTATGTTGAGATTTTTTTTATGCAGTGTTTGGTTTGGTGTATTACAAATTATATATATTGCATAATTTTCTTTTTAAAAAAAATTAATCCATCAAGACCCCCCTAAAGTTGGTCGATATTTGAAAGTAGACACCTAAACTTTACGGGGGTCCTATTACCCACTAAACAATTTTAAACTGATACTATTACATCATTTTCAGGCCACCTGGCATAGAGAGTGTATTCACTCTCTTAAAGAGCGTAAAGACTCCACAAAAATGACTATAACTTTATATTTACGAGTTTTTTTTCTATAAAATATATTTTTCTATTTTTCTTATTATTTTAACTTTGTTTCTTATTCTTTTTTTCTTTATTTTCTTCTTTCTTCTTGGTAAATCTGATGACCCATGCCTCTTTCAATGCCACCATTTTCATCATAACTCTACCCACTTTCCTTTATCATTTTCATTTTACTCTCTTCAATTTCAAGTTCTTATCCCCATTTTTTTACATTTCGAATAATTTTGTAAAACCCAATAGATTTCAAGATGATTAGGAGTATCATTCAGTTTTTTATTCGAGTTTCAATTCAGCTATTTAAGAATTTTAGGAAATTTATTGATTCTCTACAAAACCTTCATTTTTAATATTATCGCATATCATTCTTTTCAAAATATTAATTGCAAAAATAATATAAAAATGAGATAAGTTAATTATTGATATCCCCAAAATTGTAAAATTTGTTCAGAATTTTTGTTTTACTATCAATTATTTAATGAAAGTTGAGAAAGTAGTAAAGAAAAAACTTTTGAAAATATTTTACTGATTATAACAATGGCAGTGGAAGGGGAGGGAGGTTAGGTGGAGAAGAAGAAAAATCAATATAAGGTGGAGGGGATTTGTTGGAGAAGAAATATGTGGAGGGGGAAATTAAGTAGAAAGAGAAAAAAAGTCAAAAAGAAAGAGAGAGAGAGGGGAAAGAGAGAAAAGGAAAAAATATAAAGAGAAAAAAGACTAAAAATGAAAAATATACATATTTAGTGAAGTTAACACGTGTCAAATAATAATTTATGCGTGATTAACACCTATATTTTGAAAATTGTGATTCGTCCGAAAATGATGTAATAGTATCAGTTTAAAATGGTTTAGTGGGGTAATAGGATCCCCGTAAAGTTTAGGTGTCTACTTCCGAATGTCGACCAACTTTAGGGGGGTCTTGATGCATTTTCTCTTTACAAAAATACTCTTTACAAATAGATGAAAAGGATGTGAAAAAGATTTTGAGGGATAATTGTGTCATTAGAATCCATTGCATTACTAATACATGAAAATCTACGGTATTAGTAATACATACCTCAATAATCAATATACAATAGAGTGTATTAGTAATGCAAGCATTAATTATGCATAGGCTAAAAAAGTGTACCAAACAAGGTACTAGTAATACACAAAGCTAAAACATGCGTTATTTTTTTAATACACTCTACCAAACGACCCTTAATTGGCATCGATGTGATTTTATGATAGTATTATACTCTCTTCGGATCATTTTACTTGTTGTTTTATTAAAAATAAATGATTTAAAATAATTATTATTTTAAAACAATCAAAGTATAATTAATTATTTATATTTAATTTTAACGTTACTCATAAATATAGATATTAATGTAGTGTAAAAGAGAAAAGTATTAAATTGAGAGGAGTGATAAATAAGGATAATTTAGTCAAATTACTTTCTAGTTAATATTTTTCTTAAGAATATGCAAGAAAAAATATGACAAGTAAAATGGACAGGGGAAAGTACATCAATGACTATAAGATTTTAAGAATAAAATAATATTATATTGGAAATATAAAATAGAAATTTTAAAAGAACTTGTAATTTTTTTTAAATTGATGAAATCTTTTTTCAACATGTCTGTTCAGTGTCTATATAATTCAAAAATAAGGTTATTTTTGTCTTTCATGTGTAGCATATTACGTATCTATGCATAGTTTAACTATAATATTACGTGTAATTTAGGTGAGAAATCAAGTGTCTTTGTAATAAATGCTAAAATGAAAATAACATATTTCTCATTTATTAATCTTGGTGTTTTCTAAATATTAACTATATTTTTTTTTCATTTGCACATGCCATATAGAGTATAGACTTTTGCCCTTTTCTCTTCTTATTGTCAACGATTCAGGTATGTCTCCGTTTTCTGTCTTAATTTTGATGATAAAAATTATAGGAACAATCTCTCCATGTTCAATTTTGAGTTTGTTGTTTTGTATTTTTCCTGTTTTCGATTTTGCACTTCAGAGAAGCTTCAACTGACATGCAGTAATTGATTCATACTTGTTCCTCCATCTTTCTTTTTTGAATGATTCTTTTGTGTTTTTTCTATGGATCTGAATCTCTACAACTTTAATTTTGATTTTGTTATTTCGTATTTTTTGTCTTCAATTTTGTACTTCAGAGATATTTTTGTGAATTCATTTTTTATTTTTTACCAAAAGTTATGTTCAATTACTGTGGGAAGTAACAAAATTTCAAGTATTTTGATTGTGAGTTATTACAGGTGTATTATTGAATGTTCTCACTTGAATCTTGAGCTTGTTTCATTTCAAATTCTTTCTGCATGCAAAATTTTACAAGAATTATTTTTAAGTAACTGCAAGTTTTTATTGGACATTTTTAACGAGAATTTGAATCTTAAAGGGAGGGTTGACACTATAAACATTATTGCTGGGTACGACCAATGTTTTAAAAGGCAGTTTTGGGACTCGTTCCGAGGTGAGGCACTAGCAAAACATCTCGGAGCTCATGTGTGAGACTTAGTTCTGTGAAACTTACGCCCTAAGCGTCCGATATACGCCCTAAACACGTCTAACGCCCAATGCTCGGGACTCGCCTAACAGTTCTTACACAAATTATGTGTCAAATTTCTTTTTCAACACGATTGATCCTCATAACTTTTTAATATGGATGATGCTTCATAACTTTTTCATCTATAGAAATAAGAAAATTGAGATTAACACAAATAACAAGTCGTGTTATTGCTTATTTACTATTTAAAAATGTCGTGAGGGTACTGAATGTCACTTAACATTTTTTTATAAATACATAGCCAAATTTTACATATTCACTTGTCATTAGTCTTCATATTTTTGTCCTATGTCTCAAAAATTATTATATTTTATTATTTGAAAGTATTTTATTTTTATTCACGAAAGAGTGATGATTTTATTATAATACTAAAGTTTATTGATTATTTTTTTAGAGAGTTAATTGCATAGTATGATAGTCATAAACAACAACAACATACCCAGTATATTCCCACACAGTGGAGTCTGGGGGAGGGGGTAGAGTGTACGTTGTCCGTACTACTACCTCAGGGGCGAGGTAGAGAGGCTGTTTCCGATAGACCCCGGCTCAAAACAAAAACAGTTTATAAACTAGCATAGTATAAGAACAAGAACAAGAAACAATAGATAACACCAAAGCAACAGATAATAACATAAATACGACTCTCACAAAATAAAACTACAGTCTACCAACCCAGCACAACAAACATGCCAAAAAACCAAGAACAAGACACTACCAGCATAGCCCTACGACTACAAACCCGGACCACAAAGCTAAACACTCCTACCTACTAGCATGGGCGCATCCCTTCCTACTAACCATCTACCCTAATACTCTTCCTCCGCACCTTCCTATCTAGGGTCATGTCCTCAGTAAGCTACAACTGATCCATGTCACGTCTAATTACCTCCCTCCAATACTTCTTTGGTCTACCCCTACCCTGCCTAAAACTATCCATAGCCAACCTCTCGTACCTCCGCGCTGGGGAATCCGGGCACCTCATCCTTACATGCCCAAACCATCTCAATCTTGCTTCTCGCATCTTGACATCCACTGAAGTCACTCCTAAATTGTCTCGAATAACCTCATTCCTACTCCTATCACTCCTAGTAAACCCACACATCCACCGCAGCATCCTCATCTCCGCCACTTTCATCTTATGGATATGAGAGTTCTTGACTGGCCAACACTCTACCCCATACAACATAGCTGGTCTAACCGCCACTCTGTAGAACTTACCTTTAAGTTTAGGAGGCACCTTCTTGTCACACAAGACTCCGGAAGCGAGCCTCCATTTCATCCACCCAGCACCAATATGGTGCATGACATCCTCGTCGATCTCTCCATTTCCCTGTATCATAGACCCAATATACTTGAAACTATCTTTTTTCTGTAAGACCTGAGCATCAAGCTTCACTACCACGTCCCTCTCCCGCTCTACCTCACTGAAATTGCACTCCAAGTACCCCGTCTTGTTTCTGCTCAACCTAAACCCCTTAGACTCTAGGGTTTGTCTCCAAACCTCCAACTTAGCATTAACTCCTCCGCAGGTCTCTTCAATCAAAACAACATCATCTGCAAATAACATACACCATGGAACCTCCCCCTGAATTTGACATATCAAAACATCCATCACCAAGGCGAATAAAAATGGGCAAAGGGTCGATCCATAGTGCAACCTCATCAATACAGGGAAGTGCTCAGAGTCTCCTCCCACCGTTCTTACTCGAGTCTTGACTCAATCGTACATGTCCTTAATCGACCTAGTGTATGCAACGGGGACACCTCTAGCCTCTAAGCATCCCCATAGAACCTCTCTGGGGACTTTATCATAGGCCTTCTCTAGATCGATAAACACCATGTGCAGATTCTTCTTCCGCTCCCTATACTGTTCCACCAGTCTCCTCACAAGATGAATGGCTTCCGTAGTTGAGCATCCTGGCATGAATCCGAATTGATTCTCGGAGATATCCACGATCCTCCTCAACCTCAACTCCACCACCCTCTCCCAAACCTTTATAGTGTGACTTAGCAACTTGATACCCCTATAGTTACTACAATTCTGGATGTCACCCTTGTTCTTGTACAATGGAATTATCGTACTCCATCTCCAAGCCTCAGGCATCTTTATCGTCCTAAAATGACATTAAATAGCTCGGTCAACCACTCCATACCTTCCCTGCTAGTGCTCTTCCAAAAGTCCACCGATATTTCATCAGGCCCAGTCGCTCTACCCCTGGGCATTTTACAAATAGCACCCTTTACCTCCTCAATCCTAATACGCCTACAATAACCATAATCGCAACACCTCCCTACGTGTTCTAAGTCTCCCATCTCAATGGCTTCGTCCCCTGCTTTATTCAAAAGCTTATGAAAGTAGGACTGTCATCTCTTCCTGATGAGCACCTCCTCCACTAAGACTTTTCCATCCTCACCCTTGATGCACTTCATTTGTTCAAGATCAGGGGTCCTCCTCTCTCTGGCCTTGGCTAGCCTGTATAACTTCTTGTCCCCTCTTTTAGCCTCTAACTCTGCATACAAGCTTTCGAACGCCGTTGTTTTAGCCACCGTAATTGCTAACTTAGCCTCCATCCTAGCCACTTTATACTCCTCCCTATTCTTCCTCTTCTCCTCTTTAGTCGTACTTCCCACCAACTTTACTTACGCACCCTTCTTTGCCTCCACCTTCCCTTGAACTTCCCTATTCCACCACCAGTCCCCTCGACACCTGCCAGATCGACCTCTTGAGACCCCCAACACCTCCCTAGCTGTCTCCCTAATGCAACTGGCGGTCTTATCCCACATAATGTCTGCATTCCCCTTACTCCCCCAAGCTCCCTTGGCCATCAACTTATCCCCTATCTCCAAGGAACTGGCCATAGTCAAGCTACCCCACTTGATCCTAGTACGACCATCCATAACCCTATTCATCCTATTGTTCTTGGTCTCCAAATCCATCACCAAAAGCTTATGTTGGGATGAAAGATTCTCACTTGGAATGACCTTACAATCTTGACAGAGACCTTTATCTCCCTCCCTAAGGAGCAAGAAGTCTATATGAGTCTTGGCCACCAAACTACGGAAGGTAACCAAATGTTCCTCTTTCTTGGGGAAGCTCGAATTCACTACCACAAACCCAAAGGCTCTAGCAAAATCCAATAGGGAAGTTCCTCCTTCGTTCCTCTCCCCGAAACCAAAACCTCCATGCACATCATCATAACCCCTCGGTGAAGAACTTATGTGCCCATTGAAATATCCACCAACGAAAAGCTTCTCGGTGTTTGGCACGCCTCTCACCACCTAGTCCAAAACCTCCCAAAAGCTCTTCTTTTCCTCCTCGTCTAATCCTGCTTGCGGTGCGTATGCACTAATAATGTTCCAAGTAGACCCTCTCAAGACCAACTTAATCAACATCACCCTATTATCGACCCTATGAACCTCCACCACTTGCTCCCTCAACTCTTCATCTACTAAGATTTTTAACCCATTCCTGTTCCTCACATCGCTTAAGAACCACAACTTATACCCATCCACGTCCCCGCGCCTTAGTACCTACCCATTTTATCTCCTGGACACAGGCTATATTAATCCTCCTCTGCCTAAGAATCTTCACTAGCTCTATGGATTTCCCTTGTAATGTCCCAATGTTCCACGACCCCATTCTCAATCTAGTGGCTCCCTTAACCCACTTACCCCTCCTCCCCTCCGCACTCGCCCTCAACCCTGGACCCAACCCCACCTCTAACCCTAATCCAGAACTCGACCACAACCCCAACCGATGACCCAAGGCTACCATCATCCACCAACGCCACTAAAGGAAGTGCAAACTAAGCAAAAGATACTAACTAAACCAACTGACCTGTAATTCTACTACACTACACGTGACAGGCAATGCAAAAAGGATGAAGCTAAAATACACGATAACCAAGAACTACAATACTACAAAATATACGAAAAGAACTGTAAAGTCCCCTAACCACAACAAGCCAACAAGCAAGAACAAAGGAATGGATAAAAAATGATAAGTTGCAGTCCAAAGGTCGATCAAGAACGTAATAATACTAGAGATATGATAAGGAAATTTGGGAAAATAAAGACTAAAGTATAGAAATTACCGAGACTAAGATGGGGGAAAAGAAGGCCGGAGTTCTTGCTCGAATTGATGGATTTCGGCAAATACTGGTGCTAAAATTGGTCGCCGGAATCTGGTCGTCAAAAATCCATCGCCTGTGTCTGGCACCCAACACGACCTGTAAGAAAGAGAAAACAAAAAAAAGAAGAAATAAGATAAGAAGAAAAAGATAGGAGAAGAAAGAAAGAAGAAAAGGTAACACTCTAGCACTGCCGGAGCAAATCTGGACGGAGAACAGGTCTCCGACGAGCAGATCTGGCCAGAAAAGAGGTTGCCGATGAGCAGATCTGGCTGGAAAAGAGGTCACTGGCGAGCAAATCTAGCTGGAAAAGAGGACGCCGATGAGTAAATTTGGCCAAAAAAGAGGTCGCCGATAAACCGTCATCGTCGAAGACTACCACTGGGAAAGAGGTCACCAAATTAGGTTAAGAACCGATGAGAAGACATCACCGGCGAGAATACCGCTGGTGGAGGAGGAGTCGCGGTCAAAAATAGAAAGTTTTGCTAGCTCCGAAGATCGATGTTGATGTTCGTTAATCGGCCAGATCGCCAAGTACCCTACCAAATGACAAAGAAATGAGATTCAAAGGAGGGATCCGCATAACCTATTCTTCAAAGTATAAAGACAACTCAATTCCTCGCTTTCACTATTCTAGTATGATAGTCATATATTTTAAGAAATTGTAACTCTTTTATTGTTTTAAAGTTAAGATGTTAGAGTTGTTTTGCATCTCACAATAGCTTTTATATCATTGCATTATTTCTACTTGTAAAATTATGTTAGTAGTTTTATTTTTTATGAGTTTCTTTAATTATGTTTTAAATTTTTAAAAATTATTAATATATTTTTTATCATTTTTGTGTTATTATACTATTTTACTATATTATAAATTAAAATTTAAAGATCCTTGGGACTTACGCCCCATGCCCCGGGGATTACGCCTCACCCCGTGCTAAGTAAAACATCTCGCCTCACACCCCCGCCTTCACTGGGTATGACATAATAGTTAGATTTTGAATCTCACTTGTGAAGTTATATGGTACTACTATTTAAATAGCAGAAATTGTGTTAATTTTTCTATTAATTTCAGATCAGATGATCATGCTGCGATTAAATTTTAGAGTTTTTGATGCAGATATCAATTTCAATGTCACTGATTATCATAATGATCTAGAGCAATTGTGAGGGATAGCTAATTACTGAGCCACCTAAGTTTGAAATCTTTTTTCCCACCTAGAAAACTGAATTCGATTCATTGTTATTGTCTTGTGACGTGTCAAACTTCACAACACATACTTCGACGTTAGACCACTGATTTCTCTAGAGGAAGTTCAAAATATAGGGGAGTCAAACTGCACAAATGTGGACCATGGAAGGCACGTATGAGGCAGTTTCTCAGAAAGAAGTAAGTTTTCACATATATCACCATTGCTTAGGCATGTCATATTGTCAGCAATATAGCTGTTTAAAAGCTTTCTTCATATATTATCATATCATATGTGTTCTTGATATAATATATTATCTTTTTTAATAGTTTTCTTGCTAAAATTTAACATGGTGTGATCCATGGTATGATATTTCGACTTCAAAAAAAATCCGACCTTTAATGATGAGTTTTGACTAAAGCTTGGATATTATATTTAATTTATCATACAATATTGACTAAAGATTGGATATTATATTTAATTTTTTATCCATAATTAGCATTTTAAACTTCCAAAAATAATTGTTTCCCCTCACAACCGTACAACATAAACTGCTGGGAAGACATTCAATATCCAAATAACGAGGTTGTTCACAAAAAATTAAAACATGCTTCCGCCAAAGTTGTTCATCTTCTCATTCACCCACAAAGAAAGTGCAACCAATCAGCCATTGTTAATCACTGCAATAGAAACTGTGAAAAGCAGAAAACACAAACTTAAATAGATCATCACAAAGGGAAAAAAGGTATTCTCAGTTTCATGCCCTATTTTTGGAGAAGTACGTGACCTGTAATCTTAGGGATTGCAATAAGGATGAATTTCTGGCTCTTGAACAGGGCAATATGTCTATTGTAGCCTATGAGGCTAATTGCCTGTTTGGCCAAGCTTATTTTTTTTCAAAAGTGCTTATTTTTTTTTAAAAGTGCTTATTTTTTCTCAAACGTGCTTATTTTAAAAAATTAAGGTGTTTGGCCAAGATTTTGAGAGAAAATAAGTGCTTCTGTAGATTTTGAGAGAAAATAAGTGCTTCTGTAAAGTAGCAGGTGCTGCTTTCTAGAAGCTAAAAAAAGTAGCTTCTCCCTAGAAGCACTTTTTTGAAAAGCACTTTTGAGAAAAATACGCTTAGAGGCACTTTGAAAAAGCTTGGCCAAACACTAATTGCTGCTCAAAAGTGCTTTTTAGATCTATTGACCAAACACAAACTGTTTTTCATCAAAAGTGCTTTTCTCACTCAAAAGGTGCTGAGTTGGAATCCCATTCTAACTAAGGATTCTTGTGGTTCCTGAAGGTACTTTTTTGAAAAGCACTTTTAAAAAAATACTTCTCAAAATAAGTTAATTTTAGAAGCTTGGCCAAACAGGCTATAAGTCACATGCTCTGTCTCCCTATGCTACCCAGCTGTTGGGCACTGATGAGGTGAGTATCAGGTTATATGTTAAGGGTTTGAATACTGACCTTCAGGTTTTGTCTATTCACATGACTTCTGTAGGAAGGAGCTTCAATGATGTGACCGATTATGTGAAGAAGCTGGAGGCAGTTAAGCAGGTTGGGCAGGCTAAGGTATTAGCCAAGAATTCCTAGAATATGGGTAATTATAGTGGTTCTTATTCCAGAGGTCTCAGCCAGCAAGTTCATTTGGCTTGCTCTATTCAGCTAGCCTCTACAGGTGGTCATTCAGGGTCTATTCAACAGTCTCAAGCTACGAGATGCCAATGGGCTTCTTATTCTTTGGCCAACAGACCTTCTCTTAAGCAAGGTTGTTACTATAGTAGAGTTGCGGGTCACTTCAAAAGGGAGTGCCCTCTGAGATAGATAGGTAATCAGGTGCAACAGTAGGCCAGGGTTGTGGTTTTAGCAGGAGGGCGTGGCAATGGTAAGGATTTTCCACAGGGTGGATGAGGTAATAATTAGGGAGGCATAATGACCTGTCCCGTTGTTATGTTAAAATTGCCTTATTGCAGACTTTGGAAATAATTAAAATAAGATTTAATTTAAGTGGGATGACATGACGAAAATTCTAGATTTTGAAATTTATTGGGGCTGACGTCACCCTGCTATAGCAGAAATTTTACTGCTATAGCATTGTCATCAGCCGACCGCTATAGCGGTATGATGGAGGTAGTAGCTGAAAATGCAATTTTATATTTTAGACTTCTCCTCCTTAGTTGGAAAACAAACAAGGGTTTCTCCAAAACCCTCCTAGGCTGCTCCAAAGTTTGGGAGCCATGGGGAGGGGATATTTTGGGTAATGAAGGGCGAAACCATGGATTGCAGGTCTATCCTCCGTCAGGAATCGCATACCTGGAGCTAGATTTTATTATTTACACCTCTACAGCTGATGCTTGGCGTCCAGGTAGGCTAGGTTTAATTGAGTAGTTGTAGACCCGTATTTTCTTGCATATTATTATTTTAGATTGATAGGAGAATTCATGCCTAGGCCTCCAGGTATGAAGTCTAGAGGGATATTGTATTGTTTGGTTGATTGATTTAATAGGGAATGATGGTGTTGGGGCGATGTGTTTTTTTTGGGTTTGTTTATAATTATTAATTTGTGGTTGAGGCTATATTTCAGGGAACTAGACTGTTGGGTAGGTTTGGGGGAACCACAAATGTTATGAAGAGATAAGTGACTGAGTTATAGCGGGCTTTCGGGAAAAATTCAATTAAAAGGAATGGGACAAATAGGAAGGGTAGGAACCTCAATGTTAGGGGATGTTTTCAATGAACTGTGTATATCTTTAAAGAAGGGTTCTAGAGTTGACAAGATGCATCTAAACATGTGTATAGAGGCAAATCGGGAATTAGTCTTCAGATAGGATGTAAAGGTTGGGTTATGGACCAGGTTCTTGGGTAGGTGATGGTTATTGTTTATTCTAAATGAAATGTGTGTGCATGTAACTTTAACTTAGTATTATATGTATATTGCATGCTTTAGGGGATGGAATTATAAATGTCTAAATGTCCGGGTGTCAATCATGTGAAATGATCTTGGTTTATTGCTTGTTGGTTTACAAGTGTGATTATGTTCATTAATTGTTGACAATTGGATTGTGTGTGACATTCGGTTGGCTTGGGTACCACACATGGTATGAGATACATATTAGTTGGCTCGGGTACCATGTGTGGTATATGATACTTATCGATAGCTTGAGTACCATGCCGGGTATAAGTTCTATAATAGTTGGCTTGGGTATCACGCCAGGTACGGGGTTACTTATATTTATTGATTTTATTTTATCGATGGTTCCATGAGTGGACCGGGTTGATTGTTGAAACTGTGATTGCTGTATATTGGTCCATGAGAGGCTGAGTAGTTGTACTTAAATGTGGGGTTGGTCCTTGAGTAGACCGAAACCTGCATGTTGGACACGGTGGGTATTGTCCTAGGGATACTTGGGCAGTCCAGATACTTGTAAATGATAACATAATACATGGGGTTTAATTGTTGCATAGTTGGATGTACTTCAGTTGGTTGAGCCAGAGTGGTTGATCTGAACAAGGGATGGTAGTCCGGGATTGGACTTAGTCGATAGATTGGTCGGAAGGTGTGACTTGGGAATTCTAGTGTTAAGGTGTGACTTGGGAAGTCTAGCGTTAAGGGTGACCTGGAAGGTCCTAGTGTTAAATGTGATTGTGGAAAAGTCCTAGTGTTACGTTGGATTAGAATGGTGGAGGGAAGAAGAGGGGAGGGGGGGTTACGGAGCCTCCCAGTTGTGGAGTTTGCAGCGGAGCCTGGCAGGAAGGGTTGGGACGGATCGTATAGGTTCTTAGTGGTGATCCCATGGTGGATGGAAAAATACTGGATTTTTGTAACTTACATTGCATATTTCACTTAATTTTCTTATATGATGGTATGCGGTGGATTCAGGTCGATCGATGATGCCTATCAGTACGTGTTATTTGTACTGATACTACTTTTGCTATACCTTTTTGAGTATAGTCTAGTTGTAGGATCAGTGATGTTTCATAGGTACATGATGATGGTGATATCCAGCAACTTCTATTCTTCGTTTCCATGATGGCAGTTGTGTCTTCTTTTCGAACTTGTATTTCTCCTTTAGAGCTCTTGTACTTGTTTAGAATAGTTCCTAGGGAGGATTGTATTCAAGTTGTAAAGGTTTTCATTGTTCTGAATATTGGAAGAGTTTTTCCAGTATTAAAAAGGCTATTTTCTTATGTTTTACTTTTGATTTCCGCATTTACCTGTTGGATCAGGTGGTAAGGGTTTTCCTATCTAGATGATTAGAGTAGGTGCTTGCATGGACCGGTAGTTGGGTCATGAAAAAATGGTATCAGAGTCTAGGTTATCGATCTCCCAGTACAAGAGAAAATTTCAAATAGAGTCCTGTGGATTGGTGTGTTGACGTCCACATCTAATATTTGGGAAGCTATGAAGCATTCTAGCAATCGTCTCCTTTCTTTCATTCCTTTCGTGTGAATTGTTACTTGCTTGTATGGGTTGAGTCCAATTGGCATCTCTTGGTTCTAATTGGTATCTCAACGAAGTAAAGGATGTCATTTGACTCCGGTTGAAATGACACATGCAAGAGAAGTTAGAACTGGGAAGGTTCCAATTGGTGTCTAGCCTTAGAGGTTGTGGTAAGGCATGTATGATCGATTAACAGTCATCCATGGGTTGAATAAAGAGTAGTAGATGTGACTTGAATTATATTGAAACTTGAAGAGTGAAATTATGTGTATTACATTACTTGTATGACTGTAATTGTGTGGTATGAAATTGCTTACCTTATGGTGAAAACTTTGGTCCGGGAAGAGTCATAACTTGATGTTGTGTGATCTTGAGTTAGCGATAAGTGTGGTGTGACTTAATAAAAGAAGTGGTATTATGTTTAGGTATGGGCTTACCATTGGAGAAGATGGTAAGGGAACAACATGTTGGTGGCTGTGGGGAAACTCCGGTTTCAAGATAGTCAGGTTTGGTTGGGAACCATGGGAAAAGGGGGTCATTCTTGTATGATAATAGGAATGTGTTGTTATGAATAGTTTTCTTTTGTAGTTCGTAGTTGATTTTATGATACTGTGATGCTAAGTTTCGAATTAAGCAGTGTTGGGAATAGTCTTGGGTGAAACTTGCAGAAATTTTATATTTCTGGGCTGCTGCCATCAAGGATGCCATAGCAGAATCGTATCGCTATGGCGATCCCGCTATAGCGGGAATTTTTCCACTATGGCGGTACCGCTATAGCGGCATGTCAACCGCTATAGCAGGGAGGGCGGGACAAAATCCCTACCCTATTTTCCCCTATTTTTCTTTCATTCTCGGGGAGTCTAAACACGATAGTTAAGCTGTAAACTGCTATGTAAAAACTAGGAATCGCTGAGTGAGCTAATATAGTATGCATATAAGGTCAACATTGTCTAAAAATAGCATCCACGTGCTTAAAACAAAGTGGGAAAAGGAAGAGAAAACATCATCTAGTACATACCCCAAACGGGGGAAAAATCCAAGAAACAGAAGTGCTAATATAATAAAAGGGGAAGGTTCTAGCCAGATGACTCATCACTATCAAGGGCTGCAGTGGCGGGGTCCTCAACCTCAATGTCACTCAAGAAGGGGAACTCTTACAGGTCCTCTGGTTTTAGCTGAGAAAGCTCTTGATCGAGGGCAGAACAAGTGAACATGAACTTAATTATCTTCCACATCCGGGCAAGCATGCGGTCCCAGAAGTGCCTCTTCTTCTTCTCCTCATCCAACTCCCTGCGGAGTGCTAAAAAGTCCAAAGAAGAGGGGGGCGGCGCTGTACCTCTAACAGTAGTACCTTCCATAAATCGCCTGATCGCGGCCAGGTTCTCCTCGAGCTGGCTGCTAAAAATCAGGGGCTGGGACTGGGAAAGAGGGGCAATATCATCATCACCATCATCATCAGAACCCTCGACATCCTGGTTGATCCCTACTTTATTCCTCTTTCTCTTATTCTTCCCCGTAGAAGTCATCACCTTCACTCGAAGAGGGCTGAAGGGGGTATCCATATCCACCTCCTTGTCGATCTCATCCTCAGGCATATAAAACTGCTTGCATTAGTCAAACACCAAACCGGGCATCAAGGAGCCCTTCTTGGGACCCGGTAGAAGTCCTTCCACTCAGTTACAATCTGTGCCCCCATATTCAACAAGATCCCTGCATAGCACAAGCTACCACTAAGGCCCAGGGATAAGTCACGTTAGTGGTATTGCTCGATGGACGGATCCTCTGAGACACCAAGTCTAGCCACCTCTTAGCATCCGCAGAGAAGTAAATGTTGATGATGCCATCAACACTGGGCCAATAGACCTGATCCCTGAACTCCTGCTCCACCAGAGTATCCCTCAGCCATGTCATGTCCCACAGTTGGGATTTGGCTTCGTATGACTTATTAAAAACATAAGGCACTCTTAGCACCTCGTTGATTGTCTAAACATCTACAAGAACATCCACTTATCGGAGGTGGATAGTGGGGTTGGGGTTATCCCAACATACAGTGAGAAGGATGACATAGAACTCCCTCACCTAGCCTGAGCATCCGAAAGAGGGAGACAACACTAACGGGCCCCAGTTGAACTCCTGAAGCCTGAGATAGAAGGCGGGTGCCTTCTCATACACACCCCTCATATAAAGGCCCTTGCATAGCAAAAACCTATCCACCGATAATCTCGAAAACCTCTCCTGACTAGCATCATCGGGGAACCTCTCGTAGGGAGGAATGTTCTTTTGATTGGAAGCCATTGAGTAGTCAAACCTGCAATGTGGCAAGGGTCAGAATTAGAACTCGTAAGAGCGCAAGGAAATGTGTTTCAAAAAGGAAAAAATACTCTATGCTATGCCTGGGAGGCTACTATTTTTCGCCTCCCGCTATACCAGACGGTCATCCGCTATAGCGGTCTTCATCATCCCAGAATTTCAAGGGGTAAAACAATGGCGCCCCTTGACCCAAATCTTTGTTTTTATTATTCCAAGTCTAGATCAGTACTCCTAAAGTGCTCTACCACCTTTTTATGCAAATAATTGGGCATTAT
Organism: Jaltomata sinuosa; assembly: GCA_003996215.1. Lineage (NCBI taxonomy): Eukaryota > Viridiplantae > Streptophyta > Magnoliopsida > Solanales > Solanaceae > Jaltomata > Jaltomata sinuosa. The sequence goes on from QJPP01005448.1 coordinate 90,923, forward strand.
AACCCCTAAAATTTATCCAAATCACAATTTTTCTTCAAGAACAACCCTTTATCTACCCTACTATTTTGAGCCTATTTTGGGTCAAAAATCATATAATTCTTACACTCAGAATGCTGTGGAGGCATTGGAAACGTAAGGGAAGCACCTTTGCTTCGAAAATTCAACAAAAATCTAACCTATTTTCAAATTCAAAAACCAACTACAATATCTACTCTAATCTACTATTTTCTACCTTATGGCTATCAATAATCGTGCACTGAAGTAAGAAAGTGAGTGGGTATGTTAGTTACCTGGATTTTCAGACGTCGGGAGCGGAGTGATCGGGAGAAAGGAAGTGTTTTCGGATGGAAATGGGGGAGAATGGGCGTAAAACCTATTTTCTCACCCCTTTTAACTGGTGCCAACTGCTATAGCGGTCGGCCTCTCGCTATAGTGGTACTGTTATGGCGGTATAATTTCTGCTATAACAGAATGATAGGTCAGAAGGGAGAGGAAACGATTCCCCTCCTGAATCATTTAAAATCCTTTTGCTTCGATATTCTACGAGGCCTCAGATTTCTTGGGCACTCGGAAGAGGTCACTTTAAATTTTTCCATGTAGCTCAAAGGAATTAAATTATTTCCAATTGAGTCAAGTATGACTAAAAAGGGGGAAGGTTTTGATGTTTTGCATAGGGTCATAATTACGTGGTCCAGGTAGGACTATGGGATTTCCAAATTTGTCCTTCTTTCCTCTTTAGTATGGGATCATTCAGGGATGAATGATGGGTAAATTGGTAAATTGGTATCAGTTGTAACAACTTGTCTCGTCGATATATTCAAATCACCTTATCACAGACTTTAGGAATGATTAAAATAAGATTTAATTTAAGTAAGGACGACATGCTAGAAATTTAGATTTTGAAATTCATCCGAGTTGATGTCACCCTACTATAGTGAGAATTTTACTGCTATAGCACCGTCGCTATATTGGTCAGTCGACAGCTATAGCGTTATGATGGAGGCAGTAGCTGAAAACGTGATTTTATATTTTAGACTTCTCCTTCTCAGTTGGAAAATAGATGAGGGTTTCTCCAAAAACCCTCCTAGACTGCTTCAAAGCTTGGGACCTATGAAGAGCAAAGATTTTGGGTAAAGAATGATGAAACCATGGATTCCTGGTCCATTCTCCATTAGGAATCACATTCACAGAGCCAGATTTTATTATTCAGACCTCTGCAACTGGTGCTTGGCATCCAGGTAGGCTAGGTTTTATTAAGTAGTTGTAGACCTATATTTTCTTGCATATTATTATTTTAGATTGATGGGAGAATTCATGCTTAGGCTTTCGAGTACGGAGTCTGGAGGGATATTGTATTGTCTGTCTGGTCAATTTAATCAGGAAAGATGGTGTCGGGGCAATGTGTTTTGTTTCAGGTTTGTTTATAATTGTTAGTTTATGGGTGAGGCTATACTTCAGGGAACTAGACTGTTGGGTAGGTTCAGGGGAACCAAAAATGTTATGAACAAATAAGTGGCTGAGTTATAACGGGCTTTTAGGAAAAAATCAACTAAAGGGAATGGGACAAATAAGAAGGGTAGGAACCTCAATGTTAGGGGATGTTTTCCGTGGATTGTGTTTGTCTTTAAAGAAGGGTTCCAGAGTTTACAAGATGCATTTATACATGTGTCTAGGGGGTAAATCGAGAATTAGTCTTTGGACCAGAGGTAAAGGTTGTGTTATAGACCAGGTTCTTGGGTAGGTGATGGTTATTGTTTATTCCAAATGAAATGTGTGTACATGTAACTGTAGCTTAGTATTGTATGTACATTGCATCCTTTAGAGGATGGAGTTATGAATGTCTAAATGTCCGGGTGTCAATCATGTGAAATGAACTTGGTTTTGTTGCTTGTTGGTTTACAAGTATGATTATGTTCATTAATTATTGACGCTTGGATTGTGTGTGACATTTGGTTGGCTTGGGTACTATGCCTGGTATGGGATACATATTGGTTAGATTGGGTACCACGCCTGGTACATGATAATTATTGGTTGGCTATGGTATCATGCATGGTACAAGTTCTATAATGGTTGGCTTGGGTACCACGCCTGGTACAAGTTCTATAATCGTTGGCTCGGGTACCATGCCTGGTACAGGTTTACTTATAATCTTTGATTGTATTTTGTTAATGGTTCCATGAGTGGACCGAGTTGATTATTGAAACTATGATTGCTACATATTGGTCTATGAGAGGCCGGGTAGTTATACTTAAATATGGGGTTGGTTCTTGAGTAGACTGGAACCTGCATGTTGGACACGATAGGTATTATCCTAGGAATATTTCAGCAGTCCGGATATTTGTAAATGGTAACATAATACATGGGATCTAATTATTGCATAGTTGGATGCACTTTGGTTTGTTGAGCCAGAGTAGTTGATCTGAATAAGGGATGGTAGTTCGGGTCTGGACTTAGTCGATAAATTGGTGGGAAGGTGTGACTTGGGAAGTCTAGTGTTAAGGTGTGACTTGGGAAGTCTAGCTATAAGGGTGACCTGGAAGGTCCTAGTGTTAAATGTGATTGTGGGAAAGCACTAGTGTTCATTGGATCAGAATGGGGGGAGGGGTTGGAGCCTCCCTGCTGTGGAGGTTGCAGCGGAGTGGGGTAGAAAGGCTTGGGATGGATTGTATAGATTCTTAGCGGTGATACCATAGTGGATGGATAAAGACTAGATTCTTGTAACTTACAATGCATATTTCTCTTGATTTTCTTATATGATAGTATGCGTTGGATTTGGGTCGTCCGATGGTGCCTACCAGTATGTGTTGTTTGTATTGATACTACTCTTGCTATACCTTTTTGGGTATAGTCTGATTTCAGGATTAGTGATGTTTCATAGGTACAAGATGATAGTGATCTCCAGCAGCTTCTATTCGTCGTTTCCATGATGAAAGCTGTGTCTTTTTTTTTGTACTTGTATTTTTCATTTAGAGCTCTTGTACCTGTTTAGACTTGTTCCTAGGGAGGGCTGTATTCAAGTTGTAACGGTTTTCCTTGTTCTGAATATTGTAAGTGATTTTCTAGTATTAAAAAGGTTATTTTCTTATGTTTTACTTTTGATTTGCGCATTTACCTGTTGGATCGGGTGGCGAGGTTTCTCCTATCTAGGTGCTTAAAGTAGGTGCCCACACGGCCTGGTAGTTGGGTCATGATAGGAGGCCATGGTGGAAATAATGGTAATGGTAATGCATGGTAGAGTGGAGCGCATCCTGCTAGGGAGGTTGCTTGGCTTGATGATAGAGCTCATTGTTATGCCTTCCCAGTCAAGTCTGAGCTGAGGCATATGATGATGTGATGACATATACTATTCTCGTCTGTGATTAGATGGCTTCTATTTTATTTGATCCGGTTCCACTTAATTTTATATATCTGTTAGATTTGCCTTGGGTCTGGACTTGGTTTGTGATGTTCTTGATTATCCTATATATGTTTCTACTCTAGTTGGAGAGTCTGTGGTAGTGACCCATGTGTATCATTCATGTTCTGTCTTGTTTATGGGTTTCAAGACTTGGGTACGTTTGATCATCTTGGATATGTTTGATTTTGAGATTATTCTGGGTATGACTTGGTTGTCACCGTATCATGCTATTTTGAACTTTAATACTAAGATAGTGACTCTAGCGATGCCGGGCATGGATAGACTAGAGTAGGAGGGTGTGTATAAGTCTATGCCAGTGAAAATCATATCCTTTGTTCGGGCTAGAAAGCTAGTGGGGAAAGGGTGTTCAGCCTTCCTGGATCATCTTCGGGATGTTAATGCGGAGTACCCTCCTATTGAGTTGGTCCTAGTGGTTTTTGAGTTTCAGGAGGTATTCCCTATGGATTTTCCTGGTATGCCTCTAGACAAGGATATTGACTTTTGTATTGGTTTGGAGTCGGGCACTCACCCAAAATGGCTCCTACAGAGTTGAGGAAACTCAAAACTCAGTTACAGAAACTTCTTGATAAGGGATTTATTCATCGCAGTACTTCACCTTGGGGTGCTCCATTCTTGTTCTTTAAGAAGAAAGATGGTAGCATGAGAATATGCATAGATTACTGGCAGTTGAACAAGGTTATCATCAGGAATAAGTATCCTTTGCTCTGCATATATAACATTTTTGACCAGTTACAGGGTGCTTCAGTATTTTCCAAAATTGACTTCAGGTCGGGTTGCCATCAACTGAATATTTGGCCTGAGAATATACCGAAGACGTCTTTCAGGACTCGGTATGGGCACTACGAGTTACTAGAAATGTCATTTGGGTTGACCAATGTGCTAACGGTCTTCATGAGCTTGATGAACGGTATTTTTAAGTCATTCTTGGATTCCTTTATGATATTATTTATTGATGATATTTTGATCTACTCCAAGATCAAGGAGGAATATACAGGTCATCTTCGCATTGTTTTGGGAATTTTGAAAGAGAAGCAGTTGTATGCAAAGTTCTCAAAATGTGAGTTCTGATTATATTCAGTTGCCTTCTTAGGGCATGTGGTCTCAGAAAAAGGGGTAATGGTAGATCCCCAGAAGATTGAGGCGATTAAGAGTTAGGTTCGGCCTAGCTCTGTGGCTGAGTTTAGGAGCTTTGTGGGTCTTGCTAGTTACTATCACAGGTTTGTCAAGAATTTTGCCTCTATTTATACTCATTTAACAAGGTTGACTCATAAAGAGGTGCCATTTGTTTGGTCTGATAAGTGTGAGGAGAGCTTACAAAAGCTCAAAACACTTTTGACTATAACTCCTATTCTCTCTTTACCGGTTGAAGGTAAGGATTTTGTTGTATTTTGTGAAGTTTCGCATTCGGGTCTAGGTGTTGGGTTGAGGCAGGATACGAATATCATAGCTTATGCTTCGAAGCAATTGAAGCCTCACGAAAAGAATTACTCGACTCATAATTTGGAGTTGGTAGCGATGGTGTTTGAACGTAAGATCTGGAGGCACTATCTTTATTGTGTCAAGTGTGAGGTATTCACAAACCATCACAACCTATTGCACGTGTTTATGCAAAGGGATCTAAATCTGAGATAGAGAAGATGGATGGAGTTGTTGAAAGACTATGATGTGACCATCCAGTATCATCTGGATTAGGCCAATGTGGTGGCAGGCGCATTAAGCCGGGAAGCGGTAAGTATGGCAGTTTGGCCTGTTTGGGGGTGTCAAGGCGACCCTTGGCTAGAGAGTTCCAAACTTTAGCATCTAAGTTCATGCAATTTGGTGTTTTTAAAAGGGGTGGAATATTGGCTAGTGTTGAGGTGAAGTCAGCATTTCTGGATGAGATTAAGGCCAAACAGTTTGAGGATGTGGAATTGAATAAGCTTCTGAACAAGGTGGTGTCTGGCAAGGCTTTAGACGCCACACTTGATGCGTGTGGAGTGCTGTGGTTTAAAGGATGGGTATGTGTTCCTCGGGTTGGTGACTTGGTTCATAATGTGCTAGATGAAGCTCATGGTTCGCGATATTCTATTCATCTAGGTGTAACCAAAATGTACCGGGACTTGAGGCAACTTTATTGGTGGCCTGGGATAAAGAAGGATATAGTGGAATATGTGTCCAAGTGTTACAATTGTCAGCAGGTAAAATATGAACATCAAGGCCTGCGGGTTTGCTTCAAAGGATGCCCATTCCCGAGTGGATATGGGAAAGGATAGCTATGGACTTTGTGGTTGGTCTTCCTAAGACCTTGAGAAAGTATGACTCAATCTGGGTTATAGTTGATAGCTGACTAAATCAACCCATTTTATTCCGATTAGAGTGGACTACAACTCTAAGAACTTGGTCAAGATCTACGTCAAGGAGATAGTAAGGTTACATGGGGTGCCACTTTCTATTATTTCAGATAGAGGTACACAATTTACTTCTAAATTCTGGGGAAGGTTGCACGAAGAGTTGGGCACCCAACTCACTTTTAGCACACTCAGACTAGTGGACAGTCGAAGAGGATGAATCAGGTGTTTGAGAAAATATTGAGGGCATGTGTGATTGACTTCAGAGGCTATTGGGATAAGTTCTTGGCGCTGTGTTAATTCTCATAAAAAAACAGTTATCACTCTAGTATTGACATGGCTCTGTTTGAGGTACTTTATAGGAGGGGATGTAGATCGCCCATAGGATGGTTCGAGGCTGGTGATGTAAAGCCTTTGGGCAATGATTTGGTAAAGAAAGCTTGGGAAAAAGTAAGATGTATCAAAACTAAGTTATTGGCAGCCCAGAGTAGGAAAAAAGAGTATGCAGACCGAAAGGTAAGGGATATATCATTTCAGGTTGGTGAACAAGTTCTGTTGAAGGTGTCACCTATGAAAGGAGTCATGAGGTTTGGAAAGAAGGGCAAGCTTAGTCCTTGGTACATCAGTCTTTTTTAGGTTCTCGAAGATGTGGGGCAGGTACTATACAGGTTGGCATTGCCACCTAGCTTGTCAGGAGTCTATTCTATGCATCCATGCTGAAGAGATACCATGGGGATGGGGATTACATCATCAAATGGGATTCAGTCTTGCTAGATAAGGATCTTACTTATGAGAAGGAACCGGTTGCCATTCTTGATCGGGATGTACAGAAGCTGAGGACAAAGGAGATTAGATCGATAAAGGTTCAGTGAAAGCATCATCTAGTTGAAGAAGCCACCTGGGAAACCGAGAAGGACATGCGAAACAAGTACCCTTACTTGTTTGAGGATTCAGGTACTATTTCTTTCTTGACTTAACTTATTTTCTTATTTGATTGTTCAGGGATGAACAATGGGTAAATTAGTATCTATTTTAATGACCCTTACCGTCGTTATGGTCGAGCTAATCGTGCAAGAATCGGGGTTAGAACTTTTCCAGAATTGGAAGTTGAGATTTTTAGGCTAGGCTAGTCTTGGATGAAATTTGAGCAAGGTGTGGTCTAGGGAAATCTGGGAAAGAATTAGGTTAAATTAATAATGCTTAGCTTTTTTTATGTTAGATAATATGATAAGGAATCTGTAAGACTCTTTAGAAGTGAATTCGGGTGAGTAGAACTCCCGATATCAAACCCGACGTAAAGGGGTTAGTTCGGGATTTCATGATTTGAGGGTGTGTTATGAAAAAGGCAAATCTGGGAGATTTTTTGAGTTTTGTCGTTGCTACACCTACTTTAGTGGGTGGGTGGCCACTACGAGGGAATCGTATAACAGAGAAATTCTCGCTATAGTGGAAGTCAGAGTCGGTCAATCCCACCATAGCAAGAGGCTTCTGCTACGATGGTGCCTCTATAGAGGCATTGGATCTCTATATCGAGGTTAATCTTTGTTAATGCAGAAACTTCCCCAAAAACATTTATTATTTTACAAATACATTTTTGGGAAAGCTGTGGCGATCTGGGGCAAACTCTACTGATTTTTCACCAGATTTCTTCATTAAAGTAAGTCTTTTATCCCCGTAAACTAGTACTTTAATTTCTATATCTTAGAATCGCTAGTTATAGGCCTTGTGGAAGGTTAATCTTGACCTAACCTGTAAAATCTGGTATAAAAGGGATAATAAGGGGAAAAACCTTTGGGGTTTGATTTAAAGTTGATCATTTATGATTGTATGACCATACTTTGCTAGAATAACCATAAAGATGATAGTTTCTAGGTGAATTATTAGTGGGAAAGCGCTAGAGCGGAAGGAAGGATTATGAAACTTGGCCTGGGGTTTGGTGTTAGGCTGTAATCCACGATGCATAGGTCATGTAGCACCCCAGAATTTTGACCAACATTTTAAACCCAAAACTCAGGAAAAAACTCAGCAAAATTTCATCTACTAGTCAAGCCCTACGGGTTGACCGACAGGCATCGCAGGTCTGACGGCCCTTTGGGGTCCCTATGGGAAGATCCCTATGGCTCTGCTCAGCAACCTCAGCTAGACAAAAGTCCTCACAAACATCAGAAGTTTGACGGGCCATGTGAAACCACTAATGCCCCATCCCAGCCTCCTCTATCCCGACGGGCAGTCACCACGACCATCGTGGATGCGATGGGCTATGGGAACCTGTGGTGGGGACTGCCTAGAGCACCAGACCCAACTGGTACTTTTCGATGCTCAGGCTGACAGGCCATCGCAGGTTCGATGCCCGTCGGGTAGCCTATCCGGTGAAGGAAATTCTATAATTTCTATTTTTAAGTTGGGGGCATTCTGGTTTTTTCCTAGTCCTTTTAACTTTGACTCTAAGTCGTTTGGGGGTAATTAAAAGTTTTTTTTTACGTTTTTCCCTCATTACTCCTAAACTAATCGACACTTCGAGATTTCTAAAAGAAAAAGGAGCGTTTCATCTCAAGAACAAGTAGGAGGGTTTTCTTCAAGTTCAGTCCCAAATCCAAAGGTTCCTCCGCAGAATCTTCTTACAGGTATGTGGAATTCCATCAGTGGGTTCCTTTCATCCATTGAGTCCCTAGATTCAGTCCAGTTCTGTAGTTAACAATCAGTTCTTCGGACCTAGGGTTCCTAAACCTTTGAATTCATTGAAATTCAGATTCTATTGCTTGTATGATAATTAATACATGTTTTATTGGGGACCTAGGATAGTCATAGGTACAAAGTTCAGTAATCCTAGCATGTGTTAATTCCAGTACTCATAATTTATACTTGCTAGTCAGATGATTTAGTTAGTTATGCCTCAGAATTAGAATGCTATCAGCTTTAGTATTATTATATTACATTCTTAGATGATTATCAGTATTTGAGATATACAGTACTCCAGTTGCATGCATTGCTTATACATTTAGTTGGGAGTAGGCTTAGTACGGAGCAGATGAAGGGATGAAGGCTCTATTGTCAGATTAGGCTGAGACCTTTAGTAGCAGTCCCTAAGTCCCAGAACTACGGCGCCACTGTAGGTATGGAAGGGATCAGCTGTCAGCTTTAGGCTTGTCATCCTTGTCCCTTATGGACATCAGTTTATTGGATCATATCAGATTTGTTTCAGCCTTTATGCCTGGCAAGGTATATTGGGCCCTTTTCGATAGGGATTATATGTCGAACTCTATATTTAGCTCATATGGTTATATGTTGGTTAATAGTAGCTCCCACAGTCAGACTCAATATTTCATTGAACTTGTATTCAATTATTCAGCCTAGTTCAGCATGTTACAATATTCATGTTATTTACTTGGTCATTGCATTCATCTTATCTCTCAGTTCATGTTTCAATATATGTTTCTATATTTAGTCTTTATGATATACAACTTTGCATATATCTCGCATGCTCAGTACATTCAATGTACTGACGCATACTTTTGTGCTACATCTTACCATGATGTAGGTTCAGGCGTTCAACATCCAGACCACGTTTAGTGCGATTTCCAGTTATTACTCAACTGCTCAGTGGTGTGTCCTCAAAGACCGATGATGACAGTTATGCCTATTCATTTCAGTATTTTATTCTAGTTTTCAGACTTTTAGAGTTAGCTGGGAGCTTGTCCCAGCAACTCAGTTCAGTTAGAGGCTTTTAGACATAGAAATAGAATCAGCTTTGGAGTTATCAGTTTTACCTTTAGACTTATTATATACTTTATATATTCAGTTATTCTAGGATTGAATTCCAACTTATATACTTAATTCAATTCAGTTTTCCACTCAGACTATGTTTTATTAGAAGTTGTCTAGATATGCCAGACTATGGGTTAACTTGGGGTCACTTGTGGCACTAAGCACTGTGTTACATCCAGGGGGTAGCCTCGGGGCGTGCCAAACTTGGTATCAGAGCATCAGGTTCAAATGTCCTAGGGTGTCTGAAAGTTGCGTCGAGTAGAGTCTTCTTCATGGGTATGAAGCGCACCACACTTATGGGGGAGAAACTATGATACGTCATTAGGAAAAAACTTCCATTCCTTCTTTTCCATCTCATGCTTTGTAGTATGGACTCTATTTAGTTTCCTTGTAGCTCATGCTCTACGCGTTACAGAAAATGCCTCCCAGAAGAGCCAACCCAAGGAATCAGCGGGCTTCAAAGCTCCAGCAGACCCTCTGAATGAGCAAGTTACCCATGCTGAATTCAGGGCTGCATTTCTGGTGCTTGCATCAGCCATGACCGCTTAGGTCAACTAGCAGTTTGTGGCACCAGCTCTACCTCAGGAAAACGCTGCTGTAGCTAGAATCAGGTCGCGAACCGGGTCGGGTCAAAATCGGTTTAAAGCCTCAACTTCACGTTTTAAAATGCCATTTCAGTTCTGAAACAGTGAGAAAACATAAGGAAGGATTCCAAGAGAGTTCTTGAGTATCAAAATCGTGCATTGGTGAATTGCGAGCCTAAGTTTGAGAATTTATTAACATCGCGTGTATTTGAAAATATTTTATTTGAAAGTTGAATTTGGTAAAAAGTTATATTATTTTTACCTTTTTAAAATATTTTAAAGGTTTATAAAAAATATTCTTGTTACGATATAATTGTATATGTATTTATTTTATAAGGTTTTTATACATTGTAATATTTTAACGGAGATAGTAAATTTAGTTATGCTAAAATTTATTATTATAATATAGTAGGTTTTATTCGAAATAATTTTCTAATAATTATGGTATATTCAAAAAATTATATTTATTTTACCACGAACTTATGCAATACCCGAGTATGTATATACCGGAACAAAAATATCTTTGGGTGTGTCAACCCCACACTCACGTGGAAGTGGAGGGAGTTGACAACAACCTGTAATGATGTGGTGGGCTATTCATAGTAGGATTAGTGGCATACTTTAGTCAATTAATTAATTAAATAATACTAGTATTTATCCTTAACTTAGCTTAGGTAATACTGTTATATATTGTCAGCAAAAGTTGCAAATTATGTATATATATACCGTGGAGAGCATTGGTGGAAAGAAACTACGTTGACACCTCGTTTGATCACCGAAAGAAAATCAATTATCGACGTCAAGTTATTCAAGTCCGAGTTCGAGTGTGATTTCATTTCGGAGCTTCTTTTTGGAGAGGTTCAAGCTTGTCATCGGACGACAGGTAGGTTACGGTTTATTTTCCCTAGACTCCGCATATATAGGATTAAATTGTATTAATGGGAATCCTTGGGTTGGTTTATTAGGTTGGTACCACAAACCTCGACCGCTTTATTCATGTCCACCTACTTTTGTTCCTCCGTTGCTTGTAGTATTTGCCGATATATTTTATTTACCCTTGTGATCCTGTGAGGCCTTGTTGTGTCTGGAACATAGAAGGTGGGATTTTGGGAATGTCCGCGAGTCCCGGGCATAGAGTTATCCTTCTAGGCTGGTTATGCTTTCTGAGTAGCTGTGGGCCTGTGCAGGGTCGATAGGTTGATTGTGAGCTGCTGAGCAGCTATTGTGTGTGATCATACCATTTCCATGCATATAAAGAGCTTTTACCCATGTTTTACTATGGTTTTGGCTTCGGGCCTACTGGCACTATTTTCTAACCTTGCATGGCCCCGGGGGCCTGTTATTAATGGAAATAATTTGGAAATGGTTTGATTTAACTTGTGAATATTCCTGGGTAAAAGAAAGTAAAACTATGTTTTAAATCACCAGTTTTACGATTAACGCTGGACTCGGCAGGGCTGGGGTGCTAGTTGAGTTTTTTTGCTACTTGAGATGATTTTTAGCCTCGGTCGGACCGAGCACCTGAGATGACTTTCTACTGTTTAGACCAGGTTATGCCCGGGCACCCTTGGAGGGGTTTTTGAGATATTTTCCTACTACTTTAGTCCTGGACAGGGTCTGGGCATGCATATTCGAGACTGGGTCTCTATCTTGAACCCAAACTTGCTTCCGGACGACATGTTTTGATACTGAGTTTAGTGTGGGGTCTGGGACCTCCATGGACCTTGCCATCCGGGCCTGAGGCTTCGGGTTGCGTGTGCCGGAGGAAGGGTATACGGCAGAGTAGAGATATACGGGCAGTGTCCTTCCATGAAACCTACCTGCTGGGCCCGATAGGCACCGGAGGAGGTACATACAGAGATACCATTTCACTTGAGATCTTCATGCATCATATCATTCATTGTTTGAGGCTCCACCCTTGTTTGTTGTTTGTTGATTGTACGCTCCGGTAGTATGGGATGCCGGAGGGTTTGTTTTCACTTGTTTGTGTTCCTCGGTTGTATGGGCGGCCGGGGGACTGTAGGTAGATTCTTGCTATTTAGTTACAGAATTATTCCCTGTTATGGTTAAGTAGGAAATTGGTTACTGCTAGACTTTTAGTTTCTGGATTGAGATTGATATGATTAGTTGAGTTTGATTCATGTCTCTGAGCATGCCTATCATTACTCTTTCCCTCTTCTTACACTTGAGGTTACCGGTATATCGTCCATTTCGTAAACTTATTATGTATACACTGTTATTGCAAGGACCCCAGGTGCGTTATTTCTTACTTTCACCTGTGCCTATGGTGTGTATATTCAGCTTACTGGCCTCACATGTGGTTCTGTTGATTTCCCTCTGGGCTAGTTCCTGTGTACCTTTCGTTGATTTCTGTGACTGCTTGCTTCTATTCTGTCTGTTACTACGCTTTTATCTTATATGTGCCCAGTCGGCCTATGATACCTACTGGGTACCTTATGCTTCGCATTTGGTGCTCACCCTACCCCCTGCATCTTTGAGTGCAGATCCTAGCGTGGGCCATCGCCGTTAGATCGCTGTGATTCGTGCTTGGAGATCTGTTGGAGACTACTTCAAACTGAGGGTGAGCTCTTGGCGATCGGAGCTTAGCTTTAGTTATCTTTTGCTTCATGTACTCTATTACCATTCAGAGACATCTGTATATATTATTTTGGATTATTTGCACTCCATGTATGTAGTTTGGCTCTATACTATGATACCAGGTCTTGGGGTTTGGTTTAGTTTCCGTATATGTATATATATATATATCCCTGTTATCTATTCTTTTTGTCTTGTTCCCTTATTTGTTAGATAGTAGCCCATTACTAACTGTCCTGGGCTACGGGGATTGGTTCACCTACCGGGTGTTGTAGGTGCCATCATGACCAAGAAATCGGGTCATGACAACTTGGTATCAGAGCTTTAGGTTCACCGGTGTCATCGGTATAGGAGCCAATGTCTAGTAGAGTCCTGCGGATCGGGGCGGAGACGTCCGTACTCAATCTTTGGGAGGCTACAGTGACATTTTAGGAAATTTGACTCTCTCATTGCTTCTGTGTCGTGCGTGGAACCCTTGAAGTTTCTGGATATCTTATTTGTTCTACTTTATTCTTCCGCAGATGGTTCGTACGAGATCATCGGCATCACGCGGAGATGAGCCTCCCGCTCGAGCACCAGCTCGAGCACCAGCTCCAGCACCAGCTCCAGCGCCAGCTCCAGTACCAGCTCCAGTGCCCACCTCTGTGCCAGCTTCAGCCGCAGCTCAGTCTCCAGATATTCGGGGGTTACTATTACAGCTTTTGGGTATTATTGGAGAGCGGCCTTCTGAGGTGGCACAGACACCCACTCAGGGGGCAGCCCTGGATGCACAGAGCTCAGGAGAGCAGCCTGCTACTATGGCTCCCCGTGTGGAGGTCATTCCGGTTCCATCGGTTGCACATCCTCTCGCTCCTCGCCCAGCTATGACAGAGTCAGAGTAGAAGGCGTTGGGTAGGTTTTTGAGGTTAGCACCTCCGAGGTTTTCTGGTACTTCTGGACAGGATCCACATGACTTTATTACTACCTGTAAGGAGATGTTGCATCATTTGGGTTTGTTGGAGACTCACGGGGTTGGTTATACTACTTATCAGTTAGAGGGCCCAGCGAAGTTATGGTGGAGGGCTCAGGTTGCTTGTAGACCACCATTGTCACCTCCCTTGACATGGTCTGAGTTTTATGAGGCCTTTATGGCCAAGTTCCTACCTTAGAGTGATCGTGAGCGTCGCAGGGAGCAGTTTACTCACCTTATGCAGGGGTCTACAACTGTCTCAGAGTATGAGACCCGTTTTCATCATCTAGCACCGTTCGGAGCTATGATCATTCCTACCGAGGCAGATAGGATTCGCAGATTTGTATGGGGTTTGAGGCCAGAGATCAGGCAGCCAGCTGAGATATTGATCGCCAGTGGTCGGTCATTTTAGGCTATCGTAGACTATGCCCGCACTGTGGAGGACTTACAGCGACATGATCAGGGGTCCAGAGATAAGAGGCCTCGGCATCAGGGTGTCTACAGTGGTTCCAAATATGGTGGTAGAGGTCCTGGCCAGTGGAGCCGGAGTTATCAGCCACAGCAATACCAGGGTCAGTCCAGCCGAACGGTTCAGGCTTCCCTTCAGACTTTTGGCAGTACCCAGTTTGAGTAGGGTCAGAGCAGCCATCAGGGCTATGGCAGCCAGTCTTCGAGGGGTACAGTTTCTGGGGAATCAGGTCGTGGTGGTCATACGGGATCTTCTGGTTCATCTCGACTGAGTAGGCCGTTAGGGGCTTATTTTACTTGTGGTGCGATGGGTCATTTTGCTAGAGATTGCCCTCAGCAGGGTACAGTTCAGTTGGCCGAGCCTTTACGAGCAGTTCAGCCTCCGGCTAGAGGGGGTGGTCGTCTGAGTAGAGGTGGTGCTCCACACAGCAGAGAAGGTGGTAGGGATGCCGGTCGGGCAGGTGGAGGTCGTCGTCAGTTTTACGCGGTCCCTAGGAGACCAGAGTCAGAGTCCTTAGATGCTGTGATTACAGGTACGATTTCTATGTGCCATCAGTCTGCTATGGCTTTATTTGATCCTGGATCCACTTGTTCATATGTATCTGCCTTCTTTGTGCCTTGTTTGGGGTTGGCTAGTGAGCCATTATCTGTTCCTGTTTCTGTTTCGACCCCAGTAGGAGATTCTTTAGTAGTGGATCGGATTGTGAGATTCTGTATGTTATCTATTGGTGATTCAGAGACTTGGGGTGACTTGATGATTCTTGATATGCTAGATTTTGATGTGATACTGG